>JAPDVU010000004.1:110989883-111254883 GCA_026230045.1 Corynorhinus townsendii | reverse complement strand
AAAAACCTATATGATTTCATTTATATGTGGGAGATAAAACTGAAATAAAAAGGACAAACAAGACAAACAAAACATACAGAAACTCGTAGACACAGACAAGAGTATGGTGATTACCAGAGGGAATTGGATGGGGTGGGACGCTGTAAAGGGTGAATGAAGTTAAATATATGGTGACAGATTTGACTTTGAGTGGTGAGCACACAGTGCAGTATACAGATGATGTATTCTAGATTGTACCCTTGAAATGTATATAATTTTATTAAGTAATGTCTCTGCAATAAATTTAATAAAAATATTACATATACATTTTAGCTAGCCCTCATAATGGTCTATACAGTGATGAGTAGACATGGTGTTGGTCTTAATAGTTAGCATTTCTTACAGATGATGATGCTGATTTGTCTCCATAATTTATTTCTTTTGAAACACACTACATTGGGACAAAGAGGCCAAGGGTTCTCTTTGAAGGTGCAGGGTTAGTTGAACCCCCACTTTCTAAAAAAAATATAAAACTAATATTAGACATTTGAAAATATTGAACCAGTACTCTTTTCTGTTATCAATATTGCTTCTTACGCCAGATGTTATATTTGACTTGCCTACCATAGCCTTTATATATATATATATATATATTAAGTAATTAAAAATAATTGAACTTTGTACTTTTGGGGAAAGAGGGGTATGGAATGTGCTGATGCCTAGCAGTAAGTAGGAGGAGCTGGAAGGCACTCTCTCAGGAATGACAGAGAGTACTTATAAAATTTGTCACAGGAAAATATCACTAGGTTCAGATAGTATCTATACCACTTCTAGTCCAGAATTCACTCACCAAAAACAAATATTGAATGAGAAAAATAAAACGATCTGCCTAAATGCCTATTTAAATGGCTACATTACTCTAAAGAAATACACATTTGATTCCTTCAGAGAGATGCTGTTCAAAGTTTGTAAAATACACATTAGTTAATAATTCAACCATGTAGATAGCTGCCTTATTTCAAATGCCTATTTAGAAATATTCATTAAGACATTTGAAATTTCAAAAGTGATGATGAATCAAGTATAATGTTAAAATATTTTTCAAAACTTTAAACGAACACTAAAAGCTAAAAAATGCTAAATCTCAAAAATACAAAAACAATTCAGCATTGTTTTTAGAGATCTCTAATTTTTATTACATTATTTTTTCTTGTAAAAATATGTGATGAGATTTTTGTTTCCATGCTCACATAATTCTGTTCATACATATTTATTATTGAAATGCCAGAAACCCACCCCTTTCTAAGATGCTGCTTTAGCACTTAATAATTGAAATTAAAACTGCTTTCTTTTTTATGTCAGTGTTGTAAACAGATCCCCCTATCACTAAAAACTGAAGCAGCATTGCAGTCATTTTATCATAAGCAGTTTATTTTATACATGACTTCTGATAAATATTTCTGGTTTTTAAAAACCAGAGAAGACTTGGCTTCCTTTTTTCCTTCAGTCAGCACCACAGGGATTCCAAGGGAAGCTTTCAAAATGTTGCAGAACATACATTGCAGAAAGCACACAACCTTTCATTTCATTCACACAGTGTTCTAAAGGAGAACATGCACATCCTGCCTTTGCCAATAATCAGAGATCAATGAAGTTATTACCCAGTATTAAATTAATGTTTTGAAAAATACCATGCTTCACTTTCACCCCACTTATTCTCTTTTTTGAGTTACCTAATTTTCCTTTATGTATGAAGAGAAATTCTGGTTTTTCATCAGCCAATGTCCTTTTTCTTAAAAATAGAATCCATAATTGGACATAAACATATATCAACTTAAATATTTCCCCAAGAGTTACTATACCAGCTCATTTGATTTTTTATTGTGTTTTTTTTCAGTGTAAATAATTATTTTTGAAACTTTATTAAACAATTATTAATTGTGTAAAATAAACAATTTTGAATAATAATCAAAATCTGCATATAAAGTTTCAACATAGGAAATATTTGAAGAGTTCAGAAACAAATAATCTAGATACTTCATACAGTGTTTCTAAGCATACAATAATAAATTGGGGGAAGCAGTGCATTTAATGTCTAATAACAAAATTTTACAAAAACAACTAGCTGGTTTGGGTTTTGGATCCATATGCAGTGCTCTAAGTGGAATACTAGAGATAGAATATAGCAAATAATTCAAAGACTAACACATACTATGAAAGTTGTATAAGAAACTATGTCATGTGTTACCAAACCTCATGTCTTTACCACTTGTGCACAGCCTCCCTTGCATTTTAGATGGAATCATGGGATGAGTTGGTTCCTGTCCTCCCTATTATTTTTCCTACCCTTTAGCCAGAGTCAGTACCAGAAAGTACTCCAGTCCCTGACTAATAAATGCATTTATCCCAACACTTTAAGGAAGACTTAATATAGGAGGGAAGTCAATATAATGCACCACAATGGGAACTTCAAAGGAAGAGAAAACCATACAATTATTTCAGTAAATGTGAAGAAAGTATTTGATAAAATTTAACTTCCATTATTGATTTAAAGCTATTTTTAAAATTTTAGAGACACTATGAATAAATGGAAACATTTTTTAAAGTGGTAGTAAATACTTACTGTAATATTTGAATCAATTGTACAGCACAATGATATAATTTTAGAGATATTTCAACTAAAGACAAAATAATAATCAGTAAAAATGTGTTATAGCTATTACATATGACAAGAAGCTTAAAGACTGTAATAATTAAAAAGAAGAAGACAAACACATCATTCACATATGGTGGAAACCTATAATAATTAACTGATGTTCTTGAGTTAATAATAAAATTCAACCTGGTGGCTAAATATAAAACAAATATACAAAATTCCTGAGTTGTCTTTGTGATCATAAATGATGAATGAGAAAAATCCTGTAATGAAGATCCACCTTAAAGTAAAAAAAATAATAATAATTAAGAAGAAAAAAAGGGACTTGAGATAAATACAGAGAGATAAGTATGGGATCAATATTTGAAAATTAAAAACAAACATTGAGTGATACAGAAGGAAAATAGAATATATTGAGAAACTTGACATACTAAGTTTTAGTTAAGAAAACACAATAGTACATACTTTCGAAATCTCCTCAAAGAATATCTATAATATTGCATCCAGAAGTTTTTATTTGGATATTAGAATTATATCTGATTCTTCTAATTCTTCTAATGCTTTTTATATTTTTTCAAGTTTTTTTTTGTGTTTTTTTTTTTAATTTAATTTTATTTTGTTTATTTATGCTCTGATCTTTATTATTTCCTGCTTTCTATTTACTTTGGGTTTTGTCTATTGTTCTTTTTCTAGTTCCATTAGGTGTATGGTTAGATAATTCCTTTTCTTGAAGTAGGTTTATAATGCTATGAATTTTCCTTTTAGAGCTGCTTTTGCTATGCCCAAAAGATTTTGTGCTGTTGTGTTTTCATTTTCCTTTGTCTCAAGGTATCTTTCAATTTATTTATTTATCTCTTTATTAATCCATTAAATGGTTAGTGGTATGTTCTCTAACCTCTATGTGTGTTTGGGTTTTTCAGGGATTTTTTCTTGTAATTAATTTCTAGTTTCATTCTATTGTGGTCAGAGAAGACACTTGATATGATTTCAATCTCTTAAATTTATTGAGACTTGTTTTGTGTCCTAACATGTGGTTCATCCTAGAAAAGGTTCCACGTATATGTGAAAATAATGTGAATCCTGCTGCTTTGGGATGAAAAGCTCTAAAAATATCAGTCTGGAAGATCTATTCATTGATATCAATGGAGTGTTAAATTTTCCTACTATGACTTTATTACTATTGATCTCTCCCTTTATGTTCATTGAGATTTGCTTTATATATTTGTGTGCTCCTATGTAGGATGCATAAATATTTACAAAGATTATATCCTCTTGTCGGATTGATCCGATTAGTATTATATTGTATCATTTTTTCTTTCTCATTATGGCATTTTTAAGTCTATTTTCTCTGATACAAGTATTGTTATCCCATCTTTTTTTAAATTTCCATTTGCACAATGGAAATGAAAAAAATTTAAAAGTAAACATTTAAAATTTATTATTATTATTTTTTTAAATTAAATCTTTATTGTTCAGATTATTACAGGTGTTCCACTTTTTTTCCCCCCATAGCTCCCCTCCACCTGATTCCCCACCCCACCCCATGCCCTTACCCCCCGCCACTGTCTTCATCCATAGGAGTAAGATTTTTGTCCAATCTCTTCCCGCAACCCTCACACTTGCTTCCCCTGAGAATCGTCAGTCCACTCCCTTTCTATGTCCCTGATTCTATTATATTCACCAGTCCATTCTGTTCTTCAGATTTTTTATTCACTTGATTTTTAGATTCACTTGTTGGTAGGTATGTATTTGATGTCATTTTGTTGTTCATAATTTTTATCTTTACCTTTTTCTTCTTCTTCTTCTTCTTAAAGAATACCCTTCAGCATTTCATGTAATCCTGGTTTGGTGGCGATGAACTCCTTTAGCTTTTTCTTGTCTGTGAAGCTCTTTATCTGACCTTCAACTCTGAATGATAGCTTTGCTGGGTAGAGTAATCTTGGTTGTAGGTTCTTGCTGTTCATCACTTTGAATATTTCTTGCCACTCCCTTCTGGCCTGCATAGTTTCTGCTGAGAAATCAGCTGACAGTCGTATGGGTACTCCCTTGTAGGTAATTAACTGTTTTTCTCTTGCTGCTTTTAATATTTTCTCTTTGTCTTTTGCCCTTGGCATTTTAATTATGATGTGTCTTGGTGTGGTCCTCTTTGGGTTCCTCTTGTATGGGGTTCTGTGCGCTTCCTGAACTTGTAAGTCTATTTCTTTCACCAGGTAGGGAAAGTTTTCTGTCATTATTTCTTCTAATAGGTTTTCAATATTTTGCTCTCTCCCTTCCTCTGGCACCCCAAAAATTCGGATGTTGTTTCGCTTAAAGTTGTCCCAGAGGCTCCTTACATTATCTTCATATTTTTGGATTCTTTTTTCTTTTTGTTTTTCTGGTTGGATGTTTTTTGTTTCCACATATTTCAGATCTTTGGTTTGATTCTTGGGGTATGTTGATCTACAGTTGAGTTTCTGTATATTCTTTATTTCAGACAGTGTATGCTTCATTTCTGACTGGTCCTTTTCCATTTTTTTGGCATTCTCATTAAGGTCCTTGAAGGTCTCACTAAGCTCCTCAGAAGTGTCATCAAGTTTCTCGGCAGTTTTTAGAAGATTCTTGAGTAACCTTATACATGTGGTTCTGAACTCTATGTCGTCCAGTAGTTTGCTTTCCTCCGTTTCTTTCATTCGTGACATGTTTCTTTGTTTCTGCATTTTGGCTTCTTCCCTGTGTTGATGGAGTGGCTTTGTGTGGTAGGTGACCTATAGGGGGCAGTAGCTCAGCCTCCCCAATCACCTGATGTGGATGCTCTTGGTACACCCCTTTGTGGGCTGAGTGCAAAGTCTTGGTGTAGTTAAGCCTGAATTGCTGTTGGTACACTGGGAGGAATTGACCTCCAGGCCAATTAGCTGTGAGCACTCCCTGTGTCTATAATGGAAGAACTGCTGCGCTGAAGACACGCTTATGGGGCAGGACTTGTTTCAGTGGGGCTTTGGTGCTCACTGAGTCTGCCTCTTGAATGTGTCACTTATGGATGTGAGGAGTTGAAATCTGGTGTCTCACACTGACCACTAGGTACACTGGCTTCTGGATCTCCAATGGGGTGCAGGTCAGCTACTGTCTGAGGCCACTCAGCAGGAGCTACAGTGAGAGCTGCAGTTTTCTCCTCTTTGCTTGGGGTTTGGAGGTTTTGGAGCTGTCTGACCCGGGCTGCAAGTTTGCTAGGTTAAGCTGCAATAGGGCAGGCTTTCTTATGCTAATTGAGCTGCTTGGAGCTTGGGTGGGTTTGTAGGTTGTGTGGGGCGGGGTCTCAGGGCGTCACTAGGTTAGGGCGTGGCAAACAGCAATGGCTGCTAGTAAGCCCGCTCTGTGTCCCGACCGTGTCCTGGAATCCTGTGCCCCAGTGCCGTAAACAATTATTCCTGCGCGCAGCTCTGCTAGCAAGCCACTCTCACTGGCAGACAGTCCAGCTTCTCCCCGTAGGAGTTTGGGTCCCCCGCGTCTCCCCAGAGACTGGATTTCAGAGTAGTCGGGGGCTTGTCTCCCTTCGGGTTGAAAAAAGCAACGCACCCAGTCGCCCGCCGCCAGCCCAGATCCCATGCCTCCGTACCTCAGCTTTTCAGCGCTCGTGCACGTCTCAATGCTCTTTTCTCTTTCCTTCTAGTTGTAGAACTTCCACTCAGCCAGCTTTCCCGTGGTTCTGGGTGATAGACGTTTTATCTTTTAGTTGCAGTTTAAATTGTTGTCGGAGGCAGCAGTTTAGGTGTTTACCTATGCCGCCATCTTGGATTCTCCTATTTTTAATCAGTGTGTATTTTTCAATCTGAGGTGAGTCTCTTGTAGACAGCATATATATATAGGTCTTGTTTTCTTATCAATTCAGCTACCCTATGTCTTTTTATTGGAGCATTTAATCTATTTTCATTTAAAGTGATTATGATAGGTATGTATTTAATAAGACTTTATTCTTTATAACTATATTCTTCTTTTATTTTTCTCATAAGATTTATCTTTATTGTTGAAAGTATTACAGATGTCCCTCTTTGTTCCTCCCATTGACACCTCCACCCCACACCTGCCACCCCTGCCTGGCTTCCACCACACTATTGTCTGTACCCATGGGTTATGAATATATGCATATAATTTCTTGCATTAATCTTTTCACACCCTCCTCCCCTTGCATGTGAGATTCATCAGTTTGTCCCATGTTTTCATGTCTCTGGGTCTATTTTGTTCATCAGATTCCACATATCAGTGAGATCATGTGAATTTATCTGAGATTTAAAGAAGGACTAACACCTATAGTTCTCAAACTCTTCCAAAAATACAAGAGGAGGGAAGATCCTAAGCTCATTTTATAAAACCAGCATTATTCTGATTCCAAAACTAGATAAAGACACTACAAAGAAATAAAATTACATAGATGCCAAAAATCCTGAACCAAATATTAACAAACTGAATTCAACAATACATTAAAAAGATTATTCACCATGATTAAGTGGGATTTGTTTTTGGGATGCAAGGTTGATATACACAAAGCAATTAGTGTGATACACCACATAAAAAATGAAGAATAAAAATCATATGATCATATCACTATTTTCAGAAAAGCATTTGACAAAATCCAACACTCATCCTATCTAATAAAAGAGTAATATGCAAATTGACCATCACTCCAAGAAACAAGATGGCTGCTCCCATGTGGTCAAAGTTGGCTGCCCCCATGTGGACACAAGATGGCCACCACAAGATGGCTTCCAGTGGAGGGCAGTTAGGGGTGAACAGGCCAGCAGAGGAGGGCAGTTGGGGGGGGACCAGGCCTGCAGGGAAGAGCAGTTGGGGGTGATCAAGAAAGCAAGAAGGCAGTTGGGGGAGACTAGGCCTGCAGAGGAGGATAGTTGGGAGGGGACCCAGGACTGTAGAGGAGGGCAGTTGGGGGGGGGGGGCAGGCCTGCAGGGGAAGACAGTTGGGGGAACCAGACATGGAAGGGAGGGTAGTTGGGGGGGACCAGGCCAGCAGGGGAGAGTGGATAGGGGCAATCGGGTTAGCCAGGGAGCAATTAGGTGTCGATCAGGCTGGTAGGGGAGTGGTTAGCAGCAATGAGGCAGAGGCAGGCAAGTTGTTGGGAGCCAGCAGTCCTGGATTGTGAGAGGGATGTCCGACTGCCCATTTAGGCCCGATCCTGGTGGACATCCCTCAAGGGGTCCCAGATTGGAGAGGGTCCAGACTGGGCTGAGGGACACCCCCCCCAGCACTAATTTCATGCACCAGGCCTCTAGATTATGATAGAAGCTCTCAGCAAAGTAGGAATAGAGAGAACATACTTCAATCTATACTAATAAATGGGTAATATGCTAATTAGACTGGGAGAGATTCCAGGAGACCTTCCAGATGTTCTTTTGGACAAAGCTATGGTGGCGGGGCTGAGGTAGAGGTGGTTGAGGGCCAAGAGGGGCGGGCAGTTGGAGGCAAGCAGGACAGCAGGGGGGGGCAGTTGGGGGTGATCAGGCTTGTGAGGGGGCAGTTGTGGGTGAGCAGGCCAGCAGGCAGAGTGATTAGGGGCAGTCAGGCAGGCAGGCAGGTGAGCGGTTAGGAGCCAGCAGTCCCAGATTGCAAGAGGGATCCCAGATTGGAGAGGATGCAGGCCAGGCTGAGGGACACCCCCCTGTGCATGAATTTTGTGCACCAGGCCACTAGTATAATATAAACCATTAAATAAATAACTATAAATAAATATAAATATAAATATAAATATAAATATAAATATAAATAAATAAATAAATAAATATATATATATATGGATTGATTTCAGAGAGAAAGGGAGAGGGAGAGAGAAATAGAAACATCAGTTATGAGAGAAAATTATTGATCGACTGTCTCCTGCATGTTACCCACTAGAGATCCAGCACACAACCGGGCATGTGCCCTGACCAAGAATCAAACCATGACCTCTTGGTTCATAGGTTGAGGTCGCTGGCTGAGCTAACATAAACCATTTTTGACAAACCCACAGCCAACATCATTCTCACTGGGGAAATTTTTTAAATGTTATATTTCCCTTAAAATTAGGAACAAGACAGGGATGTTTATTTTCACTACTCTTACTTAACATAGCACTGGAAGTCCTAGCCACAGCAATCAGACAAGAAGAATAGATAAATAATATACAAATTGGAAAGAAATATTTAAAACCACCATTATTTTCAGATGACATGATACTTTATATAGAGAACTGTAGAGATTCAATGAAGCATAATACTAGAACAGAAAATGAATTCAGTAGCAGGATGTAAATATATTCAAATATTTGCAGCATTTTTAGAGAAAAAATGAACCATCAGAAAGTGACACTAAGAAAACAATTCCATTTACAATTGCATTAAAAAATAACTAGGAATAAATTTAACCAACGTAATAAAATAGAAATTCAAGATCTTAAATAAATAAATGAAAAAGAATAGAAATAAGTGGAAACAAATATGGTGCTCATTGATAGGAAGAATTAACATAATTGAAATGCCTATACTACCAAAAACAATTTAGAAATTCAACACAATTCCTATCAAAATATAAATGGTATTTTTGATACAAATAGAATATAAATAATCCAAAAATTTGTTGCCCTGAAGAGTGACAACAATCTTTACCAAGAGAAATAAAGTGAGAGGTATCACACTCCCTAATAAGACACTATACTACAAAGCTATACTGTTCAAAGCAGGATGGCACTTGCATAAAGCTGATACATAGATCAATTAAACAAAAAAAGAGAGCCAAGAAATAAACCCACAACTATATGTTCAATTAATATATGTAGATAAGGTAAGGACAATCTTATCTAATAAAAGAGTAATATGCAAATTAATAGTACCTCTGCTACACACACAAGCCACGACCACCATCCAATCAGGGGTAAATATGCAAATTAACCCAACCAAGATGGCTGTGGCCAGGGAGAGAGCAGGACACTTGGGTTTCCCTGGCAATGGAGGAAGTCAAGCTTTCCACCTGCCCTGGGAGGCCCAGGCCTCCGCTCAAGGCTACAAAGTTTCAATTATAGAAGATAAATAAATCCCAACAAAAATGGCTGCAGCCACAGAGCAAGCAGGAGGCTTGGCTCCGCTCAAGGCTACAAAGTTTCAATTATAGAAGATAAATAAATCCCAGATACCAGGGCCTCTGCTTGGGTCACTGGGCGGGGGGGGGGGGGGGGGGGGGTGGTGGATGGCCTGCAAACCACCACAAGCTCCTGGCCCAGGCCACCCCACGCCCCAAGGGAACCTCTACCCTGATCCAGGACACCCTTCAGGGCAAACCAGCCGACCCCCACCCATGCACCAGGCCTTTATCCTATCTAATAAAAGAATAATATGCAAATTGACCATCACTCCAACACAAAAGATTGCTGCCCCATGTGTTAAAGATGACTGCCCCCATGTGGACACAAGATGGCTGCCACAAGGTGGCCAGCATGGGAGGGCAGTTGGGAGGGACCAGGCCTGCAAGGGAGGGCAGTTGGGGGTAACCAGACCAGCAGAGGAGGGAAGTTGGGACAGACCGAGCCTGCAGGAAAGAGCAGTTGTGGGGGACCCAGGCCTGCAGGGGAAGGCAGTTAGGAGTGACCTGGCCTATAGGGGAGGGCAGTTAGGGGCAAACAGGCTGGCAGGGGAGCATGTAGGCATCAATCAGGCTGGCAGGGGAGTGGTTAGGGGGTGATCAGGCTGGCATGCAGAAGTGGCTAGGGGCAGTCAGGAAGGTAGGCAGGAGAGCAGTTGGAAGCCAGCTTCCTGGATTGTGAGAGGGATGCCCGACTGCCTGTTTAGGCCCGATCCTACTTGGATCCTTTGTGGGATCCCAGATTGGAGAGGGTGCAGGCTGGGCTGAGGGACACACGCCCCCAACCCCCCACCCATGCACGAATTTCATGCACCGGTTGTCTAGTCTAATCAATAAATGGTGTTAGGAACATTGGGCAGATACGTGCAAACAAATGGAATTAAATCACTTCCTTATATCAGATTTAGGAGTAAACTCAAAATGGATTAAAAACTTTAATATAAGACTCAAAACCACAAAACTTTGGGGGACTGGGTAAAAAGGGAAGGGATTAAGAAATACAAATTGCTCGCCCTAGCCGGTTTGGCTCACTGGATAGAGCATCGGCCTGGGGGCTGAAAGGTCCCAGGTTCAATTCTGGTCAAGGGCATGTATCTGGGTTGCAGGCACATCCCCAGTAAGGGGGGGAGGGGGTGCAGGAGGCAGCTGATAGATGCTTCTCTCTCATCGATGTTTCTAATTCTCTATCCCTCTCCCTTCCTCTCTGTAAAAAAAAGGAAATAGTTAGAAAATAGTCATGGGGATGTAAAATACAGCATAAGGATTATAGTCAGTGTGATATTGCAAAAATTATGTATGGTGCTTGGTTGTACTAGAAATATTGAGAGGAGCACTTCGTAAAGTATATGACTGCCTAACCACTGCACTGTACACCTGAAACTAATACAAAATAATTTTGAATGGAAACTGAAAATTAAATTTAAAAATAATATTAAAAAAATAAGCGAGTACACTCACTAGCCAGTACACACACTTCCTCTTCCATGTAGGAGTGACCCAATGGAGTCAACCTGTCCCAATTGCTTCCAAGCCATCCTGGTACTCATTCTGTAGTTTGATGAGTCCTACAACCAGCAACAGAGACTCATGCTTTCCTTTGATGATGGTGATGATGTAAGTAACTCTTTGCCACTATGTGTCTACCACTGAAGGCTAACAAGAACATTGCTGCATTTAAATGCAACTAGTTCAGAGACCAAACTCTTATTACCATTTTCTGAGAGTGTTCACTGAACCAGTGAGTGATGCATTCATCATAGTAAAGTGTGGACAATGGAATAGCATTCCAGGTAGTTAAAGCCAAAAGGATCTATTATAGGGTCTCAAGTAGCTCATAGAACTGTTGTAAGTCCTGAAGAAAATAAGTGCACCACACCCTGCCTCTCAACATCCACAAATATATTCTCCAGAAATTAGAGTCCCTATTCATGCTGTTGTCAAAAACAAATATTTCTATTGTAGACTTGTCTTTTTAGTAGAATTGAGGCAACTGCCACATTTTTTACTTTAAATTTTACCCAGTGACATTCAGAATTTAAACTGCAAAAGAGTTTAGGGACTGTTGCTTACAGCTTTCTAGAAACAGTAGAAGAGTTTAGAATGAATTAAAATGCTAAATCATTCTTTCTTATATAATCACTTCTTCATCTTTCTCTTGGTTGACTTTAATTGATTGATTTATTCATCTACAACATTTCACAGTACCTGACATTTCAATTATTTTACTAGAATTTATTTTACAAAGATCTGTTTGTGGAATATTATCTTCTATTTTATTTTATTAAAATATTGAATTTATTTTGGTGACATTGGTTGATAAAATTATATATATGTCAGGTGTATAATTCCATCTGCATATTGCGCAAATATTTTAAAATATTTTCTTTATTTTTCAATTATAGTTGACAAACATATATATATATTTAATTTTATTTTATTTTTATTGTTTTAAGTATTACAAATAGTAGTACATATGTCTCCTTTTTTTTTTTCCCCTTTGATCTCCCCCCGACCTCCCCTACCCCCCAGGACATGCCTTCACCTGCCCCCCCTCCCCCCCCACCCCAGTGTCTTATATCCATTGGTTGTGCTTATATGCATGTGTACAAGTCCTTCGGTTGGTCTCTTACAGCCCTCCTCGCCCAACCACCCCTGTCTTCCCAATGTAGTTTGACAGTCTGTTCAATGCTTCTTTGCCTCTGTATCTTTTTCCCACCATTTCTTTCCTTTAAAAAGTTTTGCCTTTGCAGACTGGAAATAAACATATAATACAAAACAAGACAAAACAAAAAAATGTTTGAGTCCCAATTTCAATGTCCAACAGTTCCTTATGTGTACATGTCAGCAGTGATATCTGGATGGTGGGCACATGGTGGCAATGCAGGTCCGACCCTCTCTGGTTTGGTCCTAGGTAACCTGCAGCGGTGCACAGCTGCTGACTGCTCCCATGGCAAGGCGTTGTCAGCGTCTTCCATCTCTGGACTGTTTTTTCCTCTTGTCTCCGTGGTTGGAGCACTCCTGTCAATTCCTCTCTGTTGCAGGAATCCATCTGGTCTTGGGGTTGTTTTCTGAAAATATACAAATATATTCTCGACCACAAGTTAATAAAGGAATCTTTTCTATATAATTGATTTGGGATCCTTTTTATTTTTGTTCAAACGATTTTCCTTTGTCTTATTTAGACACCATGTGTGTTTTTAATGGCCGTCTTGCTGTTAGCATTGCAAATGACCCTTAATTTGGTAAAGTAAAAATTTTCTAGATGTAATTTACTTATAGGATATTTTTCCTTACATGATATTGCCCTACTATCCCCCCCCTTTTTTTTTAATGGAGGTTTTTGTAAATTTTATAATGCAGTCTTGATAACTTTAAATTAAAAAAAAAAATTTTTTTCCCCCACACATATGACTGCTTTAGGTTCATTGCATATTCAGGAATTTTACCATGAGATGAACTACCAATAAAAATTTTAGTTATTACTTTAAGAATAGCTTTTTGTCCAGTACTTGAATATTCACTTATTTCAATGAGCCTATTTAAATTAATCTGAAAACTCGATTACTATTTTACTGTCAAATTTAATACTCTACCAACAATCTTAGTTTACCCTGTAAATATTAGTGGGAAGGATTATTTGCATTTTTGAGTGGGCCCTGAGCATTCCAAATGCTCAGCTGAATTTAGATATAGGGCAACTGCTGTCGGCCAAGTCTCTTGTCTGTTACCTGGGTCCCGATCTGAACTGGGCCAAGTCTCTGTCTGTCACCTGTATCTCAATGTGAGCTGGGCCGGTTCTCTTTCTGTTGCCTGGGTCCCGATCTGAGCTGGGTGTGGGAAGCGTGAAGCAGCCATGGGGGTAGGAGACCTCCTTTAGAAGGGGGTGAGGGTTCAAGCCCCTGCAATGTTGGGGGGTGAGGGTCTGTGCCCCACTTCTGTTGCCCCCCCAAGTTCTCTCCTGATGGCCCCTCTGCGACTGTGCCTGTCTTAGGTTGTTCCTTCCTTGAGGAATCTTACCCGTCTCTGGCTAACCAGCCATCCTCCGGGGCCAAGCAGGGTGCTGTGAGGTTCAGTTCTGTCTCCTTGGTAGCCTATGACCCCGTGGCCTCCACACCCAGCACCTGCCTTGGGAACCCCTGGCCTGCTGGCAGAGTTCCGGTGCTGATCACATATCTCGGGGAACTCGGGTTTCTTCTCCAGTGAGGGCCCAGCTCACACAATTGGATGTGAGACAGATCCCTGGTACCAGCCCCCACGAGGCTTCAAGCTCAGCATGAACAGAAAGCTCAGGTAACAGCTGAGGGCAATTGGATTGTGAGAAGAGGGTCCCTCTTGGCACAAAGGGCAAGAGGGGCCAATATAGGATGCTCAAGTGCCTTCCCAGTGCCTTAATTCCTTCTGCAAGGGATTAAATCCTTTCATGTCCCTTTTTTTAAATTGCTGCCCACCATTCAAAGAATTAGTTTGTAAGTTTGTTTGGGATAATTGTAAAGTATGCCGTTGTAAAATATCTAAGATTATAATGAGATTGTAGAATAATATCATGTAAGGATATTCTTTGCCCTAGGCCCTGGCAATTCCATTTCAAACTGGCTGTCAATTTCTTTTTGTAGCTTTATATAAACTTTGTCAGGGAGGCAAAAACACAAATTACTTACTTTAGTTCAAGCGGCCAAATATATTGACTTTCAATTACAATCCTTATGACTTTTGAAGGAAACTTCTCTTTGTTTCCTTCCAAAATAATTTTCAGTCTACAGAGAGTTTCATTTAAAAATTTCTGTCATATGGAACAATTTCTCTTAATGCCCCGCCCCTTGTTGTCTGTGTCCATTGATTAGGTTCATATGCATGCATACAAGTCCCTTGGTTGATCTCTCCACCTTACCCCCACCCTCCCCTACCTTACCTGAGGTATGATCTTCTGATTGACGTTTCTCAGCCTCTGGATCTATTCTTGTTCATCAGTCTATGTCGTTCATTATATTCCACAAATGAGCGAGATCATGTGATATTTATCTTTCTCTGCCTGGCTTATTTCACTCAACATAATATTCTCCATCTCCATATTGTTGCAAATGGTAGGAACTCCTTCTTTTTTACCGCAGCGTAGTATTCCATTGTATAGATATACCACAGTTTTTTAATCCATTCATCTGCTGATGGGCATTTAGGTTGTTTCCAAATCTTGGCTATGGTGAATTGTGCTGCTATGAACATAGGGGTGCATATTTCCTTTCTGATGCCTGTTTCTAGATTCTTGGGATATATTCCTAGAAGTGGGATCACTGGGTCAAATGGGAGTTCCATTTTTATTTTTTTGAGGAAACTCCATACTGTTCTCCACAGTGGCTGCACCAGTCTGCATTCCCACCAGCAGTGCAAAAGAGTTCCTTTTTCTCCGCATCCTTGCCAACACTTGTTGTTTGTTGATTTGTTGATAAAAGCCATTCTGACAGGTGTGAGATGGTACCTCATTGTTGTTTTGATTTGCATCTCTCTGATGATTAGTGACTGTGAGCAGGTTTTCATATGTCTCTTGGCCTGCCTTCTGTCTTCTTTCGAAAAGTGTCTACTTAGATCAGTTGCCCATTTTTTGATTGGGTTGTTTATCTTCTTTTTGTTAAGTTGTATGAGTTCTCTGTATATGTTGGAGATTAAACCCTTATCATTGATATCATTGGCAAATATGTTCTCCCATGCAGTGGGCTTTCTTGTTCTTTTATTGATGGTTTTCTTTGCTGTGCAAAAGCTTTTTATTTTGATGTAGTCCCATTTGTTTATTTTCTCTTTAGCTTCCATTGCCCTAGGAGTAGTATCAGTGAAGAAGTTCTTTCGGCATATGTCTGAGATTTTGCTGCCTGTGGATTCCTCTAGTATTTTCATGGATCCCCGTCTTATGTTTAAGTCCTTTATCCATTTTGAATTTATTTTTGTGTATGGTGTAAGTTGGTGATCTAGCTTCATTCTTTTGCATGTATCTATCCAATTTTCCCAACACCATTTGTTGAAGAGACTGTCTTGACTCCATTGAATGTTCATGTCTCCTTTGTCAAATATTAATTGAGCATATTGATTTGGGTCAATTTCTGGGTTCTCTATTCTATTCCATTGATCTATATGTCTGTTCTTGTGCCAGTACCAGGCTGTTTTGAGAACAGTAGCTTTGTAATACAACTTGATATCTGGTATTGAGATCCCACCTACTTTGTTCTTCTTTCTCAGGATTGCTGTAGCTATTCAGGTTCTTTTTTTATTCCAGATAAATTTTTGGAAATTTCATTCTAGGTCTGTGAAATATGTTGTTGGTATTTTAATGGGAAGTGCATTGAATTTATAGATTGCTTTGGGTAGTATGGACATTTTGATGATGTTGATTCTACCAATCCATGAACATGGTATGTTCTTCCATCTGTTTATGTCCTCCTCTATCTCTTTTTTCAGTGTCGTGTAGTTTTCTACGTATAGGTCTTTTACCCCTTTAGTTAAGTTTATTCCTAAGTATCTTAATTTTTTTGGTGCGATGTTAAATGGGATTGCTTTTTTAGTCTCTCTTTCTGTAAGTTCATTATTGGTGTATAGAAATGCCATAGATTTCTTGGCATTAATTTTGTATCCTGCTACATTACCGAATTCAGTTATTAAGTCTAATAATTTTTTTATGGAGTCTTTAGGGTTTTCTATGTACAGTATCATGTCATCTGCAAATAAGGACAGTTTTACTTCTTCTTTTCCAATTTGAATGCCTTTTATTTCTTCTTCTTGTCTGATCGCAATGGCTAGTACTTCCAGCACTATATTAAACAGTAGTGGTGAGAGTGGGCATCCCTGTCTTGTTCCTGTTCTTAGGGGAAATGGTTTCAGTTTTTGCCCATTGAGTATGATGTTGGCTGTGGGTTTGTCGTATATGGCTTTCATTATGTTCAGGTATGATCCTTCTATTCCCACCTTGCTGAGAGTTTTTATCAAGAAAGGGTGTTGGATTTTATCAAATGCTTTTTCTGCATCAATTGATATGACTATGTGATTTTTATCTCTCAATTTGTTTATGTGATGTATCACGTTTATTGATTTGCGAATATTGTACCATCCTTGCATCCCTGGGATAAATCCTACTTGGTCATGGTGTATAATCTTTCTGATGTACTGCTGGATTCGATTTGCTAGAATTTTGTTGAGGATTTTGGCATCTATGTTCATGAGGGATATTGGCCTGTAATTCTCTTTCATTGTGTTGTCTTTGTCTGGTTTTGGTATTAGGGTGATGCTGGCCTCATAGAAGGAGTTTGGAAGTGTTCCTTCTTCTTGAATTTTGTGGAATAGTCTGAGGAGGATAGGTTTTAGTTCTTCCTTGAATGTTTGGTAAAACTCCCCTGTGAAGCCATCAGGCCCTGGGCTTTTGTTTGCTGGAAGCTTTTTGATGACTGCTTCAATTTCTTCCATAGTTATCAGCCTATTGAGATTCTTAGAATCTTCCTGTGTGAGTTTTGGAAGGTTGTATTTTTCTAGGAATGTGTCCATTTCCTCCAGATTGTGTAGTTTGTTAGAATAGAGTTGTTCATAGTATTTTTTAACAATCCTTTGTATTTCTGTGGGGTCTGTTGTTATTTCACCTCTTTCATTTCTGATTTTGTTTATTTGGGTCCTCTCTCTTTGCTTCTTGGTGAGCCTGGCTAGAGGTTCATCAATCTTGTTTATCCTTTCAAAGAACCAGCTCTTGGTTTTGTTGATCCTGTGTATTGTTTTTTTGGTCTCTATGTCATTCATTTCTGCTCTGATCTTTATTATGTCCTTCCTTCTGCTCACTGTGGGCTTTTCTTGTTGCTCTCTTTCTAATTCTTTGAGTTGTTGAGTTGGAAGATTTATTACCATTTTTTCTTGTTTTTTGAGGTAGGCCTGTAGAGCTATAAACTTCCCTCTCAAGACTGCTTTCATTGTGTCCCATAGCATTTGCATTGTTGTGTTTTTATTGTCATTATTCTCCAGGATGTTTTTAATTTCTTCTTTGATCTCGTTGATCACCCAATCATTGTTTAATAGCATGCTATTCAGTTTCCACATGTTTGAATTTTTTGGAATGTTTTTATTATAGTTTATTTCTAATATTATGCCATTGTGGTCTGAGAATATGCTTGATAGGATTTCAATCTTTTTGAATTTAGGGAGGCTTTGTTTGTGACCCAATATGTGGTCTATTTTTGTAAATGTCCAATGGGTACTTGAGAAGAACGTATATTCCGAGGCTTTGGGGTGAAATGCTCTGAAGATGTCAATTAGGTCCATCTGATCTAGTGTGTCATTTAGAATTGCTGTTTCTTTGCTGATTTTTTGTCTATAGGATTTATCCAGTGATGTCAGTGGTGTATTAAAGTCTCCTACTATGATTGTATTGTTGTCGATCTCTCCCTTGATCTCTTCCAGGAGTTTTTTTATGTATTTGGGTGCTCCTGCGTTGGGTGCATATATGTTTACCAGAGTTATATCTTCTTGTTGAATTGCTCCCTTTAGTATTATGTAGTGGCCTTCCTTATCTCTTGTTATGCCCTTTACTTTGAGGTCTATTTTATCAGATATAAGTATTGCTACCCCAGTTTTTTTCTCATTTCCATTTGCTTGAAAAATATTTTTCCATCCCTTCACTCTCAGTCTGTGTGAATCCTTTGCTCTGAGGTGAGTCTCTTGTAGACAGCAAATATATGGGTCATGTTTTCTTATCCATTCAGCTACCCTATGTCTTTTGATTGGTGCATTTAATCCATTTACGTTTAATGTTATTATTGACAAGTACATGTTTGTTGTCATATTTTCCCCCTTAGTGTTTGTGTTTCTTTTTGCCTTTCTCTTTCTTCTTTTTACAGCAGTCCCTTCAGCATTTCTTGCATTGCTGGCTTGGTAGTGATAAACTCTCTTAGCCCTTTTTTGTCTGTGAAGCTCCTGATTCCCCCTTCAATTTTGAATGATAACCTTGCTGGGTATAGTATTCTTGGATTCAGACCCTTGCTTTGCATCACTTTGAATATTTCATTCCATTCCCTTCTGGCCTGGTGTGTTTCTGTTGAGAAATCAGTTGATATTCTAATAGGAGATCCCTTGTAGGTAACTTTCTGTCTCTCTCTGGCAGCCTTTAAGATTCTTACTTTGTCATTGGTATTCGCCAGTTTAATTATGATGTGTCTTGGTGTTGGTCTTTTGGGGTTCAACTTGTTTGGGACTCTATGTACTTCTTGGACTTGAATAGTTGTTTTCTTGCCAATATCAGGGAAGTTCTCCGTCATTATTTCTTCAAACAGGTTTTCTATTCCTTGCTTCTCTTCCTCACCTTCTGGTATCCCTATTATTCTAATATTGCTTCGTTTTGTGTTGTCCCAAAGCTCCCTTAGGCTCTCCTCTTGCTTTTTAAGTCTTCTTTCCATTTGCTGCTGTGTTTGTGTGTGTTTTCCTACCTTGTCTTCTAATTCACTGATGCGGTCCTCAGCCTCTTCTAGTCTACTGTTTAAGCCTTCCAATGTGTTCTTTATTGCAGCTATGTCGTTCTTCATCTCCTCTTGGTTTCTTTTCACGTTGGTGACATTTTCATTCAGTTCCTTGTAGTTCTCATTGAGTTGTGTGTATTTGTCATTGAGTTGTGTGTATTTGTCATCCATCCGTTTAAACATCCTTAGAACCATTACTCTGAATTCTCTCTCTGTTAAGCTGCTAGCCTCAATTTCATTTAACTCCCTTTCTGGTGATTCCTCTTTTTCTTTCCTTTGGGTATTGCTTTTTTGTCTCCCCATGTTTTCCTGAAATGTTTTAATTGTAGATCCAATTGCTTTGCTACCCAGGTTCTTTTGGTGATGGTGCTACTGGTGAAATCTGTTCTCCTGGGCTTGGTTATCTAGTGTAATTGAGGTGCTTAGCTTCTAAAGATTTCTCTTTAGAGTAGATCCTATGGCCTCAGGGAGTATTCAGATTCCTTGGTGTTAATCAGGGTGGAATCTGGGTGTGGCTATATTGGTTGCCTGGAGACTGGGGGGAGGGGCTATCTCTCAGGAGAAAATGGATTCTGTGGGCTTAGATATGACTCAGCACCAGACTTGCTACCACTTCTCCTGGACCATCCGTTGCCCACTCTGCCCAGGCTCCACAACTCTACCCCTTCTCCCGCACTTCTGTCACAGGTAAGCGCCTGTCTCCAAAAGGTCCCACGAACTAGGTTCAGTGGGGAAAAGCGCAGGCCCCAGCGCGAGGAAGGACCTTGTCTCTGCCAGTTCCTCTCTTGCCGGCACTCCGTGGTCCGGCAGCTCTTAAAGGCTGCTTTTGAGCTCAGATCCCAAATCCAGACTCTATGGTCTAAAATCCTTCAGACCTTGCCTGTCCTCAGGGACGCGGCTTGGCACTGTGTAGTTTCTCCCTGACCTTCTGGGCACAGAGGTCCGGGAGATTCTACTGCCTAGATCTTTGATTTTACCTTTATCCGGGGGATCCCTGCTCTTCCCAGCTGCAAACTGTCTCACCAGCTGTGCCTCCTTCGCCAATTCGGGCTGGATTCTGCTCGTCTCAGCTGCCTCTTCTATTTGCTCCAGGAGAAGGCTCAGGACACATCCTTCTATTCCGCCGCCATTTTGTCTCTCCGACAAATATATTTTTTGATGGCACGAACCTTGTTCCAGTTTGTAGTACCAAATCATGTCACACCCATAGTAGGAAATCAATTAATAGTTGTTTTTATTTTAATTTTTGATAGCTCAAATTAGACACTGTCAAACATTTATATCTACTTTCTCTAGTTTAAAAAAATAAAAGTAAACACTACTTTCTTTCATATTGCAGACTCTTTTGACAATTTTCACTTGAGTTTTTATTTAACTTACTAGAGCCTAGTGCAGGAATTCATGCACAGATGGGGTCTGGCCGGCTCGCCCCAATGGGGACTGATTGGGTCTGGGCTGGCAGGGGAGAGGGGATATGGGCAGTTGGTTGGCCTGCCTCTCCCCCGATTGGAGTGGGGGGGCAGATCTGGGGTGGGGCCAGCCAGGGGGAGGGTCTGCAGGTGGTTGGGGGTCATTCAGGGCCTGGATTGGGCCAGTTTGCTGCCGTAGTGCGCATCATAGCGACCAGTTGTTCTGGCATTCTGGTTGCTTGGCTTTTTATAAATATAGATTTTTGAAAGAAGGTAGATAAATCAGCTGGATGTCTGCCTACAAACACAGCTTCTCCTTTTGGGTCCTCACATTACTTTTTCAGTTGTTCTTAGATTTCTGCTTTGAGATATTCAAGTGGAGGACTGGTAAAGTAAATGTACACTAGCAGTATATAAGCTTCACTTCCTGCCCTAGCTGGTTTGGCTCAGTGGATAGAGCATTAGCTTGCAGACTGAAGGGTCCTGGGTTGATTCAAGTAAAGTGCACATGCCCAGGTTGCGAGCTCAATCCCCAGGAGGGGGAGTGCAGGAGGCAACTGTTCAATGATTCTCTCTCATAATTGATGTTTCTCTCTCTCTCCCTCTCCCTTCTTCTCTGAAATCAATAAATACATATTAAAAAAACTCACAAACAAACAAAAATACCTCACTTCCTGAGAGAAATGAAGGGCAGGCTGAAATATAGAACTTTCCAGAAGAGAAAGTTGTTCTTTGTGCAATTTCTTCTCTGTTTGATGAGCTGTTGCATCACTGGGCATCCCATATTTTGTTTGCTACATCTGGTAAACCAAGCTAGTGTACACACAGTGGAATTCTTTGTGTATCACTAAGAAGCCAAGATAGCTGATGGCACTGTTGACTCTACAGGGCCATATTTAAAGGCATCATTCCTAGTCAGATTGCCAGAATTTAAGTTTTGTTTTCTTAACTTATTATTTGACCTTGGAAACAACTAAAGCTTCTGAATCTTAGTTTACTTAGTTTACTAACTTACTTATATTGATAACCAGGAGCAGTAAGTGTAATAATTCATGTTAAGCACATGGTAAACTCTCTATAAAATTAAGTATTATTATTACTACAGGCCCGGTGCACGAAATTCATGCACGGGGGTGTGTGTCCCTCAGCCCAGCCTGCACCCTCTCCAATCTGGAACCCCACGAGAGATGTCTGACTGCCCGTATCTGGCCTAAATGGGCAGTTGGACATCCCTCTCACAATCCAGGACTGCTATCTCCTAACTGCTCACCTGCCTGCCTTCCTGATTGCCCCTAACCACTTCTGTGTGCCAGCCTGATCACCCCCTAACCACTCCCCTGCCAGCCTGATTGATGTCTAACTGCTCCCCTGCCAGCATGTTTGCCCCTAACTGCCCTCCCCTGCAGATCTGGTGCCCCCCAACTGCTCTCCCCTGCAGGCTTGGGTCCCCCCCCAACTGCCCTTTAGTGCAGGCCTGGTCAGCCCCAACTGCCCTCCCTTGCAGACCTGGTCCCTCCCAACTGCCCTCACCTGATGGCCATCTTGTAGTGGCCATCTTGTGTCCACATGGGGGCAGGATCTTTGACCACATGGGGCAGCAATCTTTTGTGTTGGAGTGATGGTCAATTTGCATATTACTCTTTTATTAGATAGTATAGAAGCCTGGTGCATGGGTGGGGGCCAGGTGGTTTGCCCTGAAGGGTGTCCTGGATCAGGGTGCGGGTTCCCTTGGGGCATGGGGTGGCCTGGGCAAGGGGCCTGTGGTGGTTTGCAGGCTGGCCATGCCCCCCAGCAACCCAAGCTGAGGCCCTAATATCTGGGATTTATTTATCTTCTATAATTGAAACTTTGTAGCCTTGAGTTGAGGCCTGGGCTGGCCAGGATGTGCAGGAAGCTTGGCTTCCTCCATTGCCAGGGAAACCCAAGCCTCCTGCTTGCTCTGTGGCCGTAGCCATCTTGGTTGGGTTAATTTGCATAGTAGCGCTTGATTGGCTGGTGGGCATGGCTTGAGTGTGTAGTAGAGGTACTGTCAATTTGCATATTACTCTTTTATTAGATAGGATTACTAGAGGCCTGGTGCACAAAATTTGTGACTTGGCGGGGTGGTCCCTCAGCCTGGCCTGCACCTTCTTGCATCTGGGAACCCTCGGGGGATGTCGGACTGATGGCTTAAGCAGTCAGTCAGATATCCTTAGCACTGCTGCCGAGGTGGGAGAGGCTTTTGTCACTGCTGCTGCACTCAGCAGCCATGAGCCTGGCTTCTGGCTGAGTGGCACTCCCCTTGTGGGAGCGCACTGACCACCAGGGAACCGTTCCTGTGTTGAGCATCTGCCCCCTGGTGGTCAGTGTGTGTCATAAAGACTGGTCATTCCGCAATTTGGTTGATTTGCAGATTAACCTTTTATTATATAGGATTTCTGTTGGGAAAGCAAGGAAATGCTGGCCCTCCTTGTAACACCTGATTGGAAATGCTCTTCATCTGAAACAATAAAAATGATCCCAAATATAACTCCTCATCTTCCCCACAGATGCTCCTTGCCTCCCATGTTTATCCTTCCAATTGAAAAGGTGTCAGGGGTCTACCATCCCATTCTCTGATTACTTCCTGAGAGTCTGAGCCCCTTAAATCCAGAAGTGGGTTTGGAGCTGGCCTTGGTGGATTGTCATTTCCACTGCACTAAATCTAGCAAAAATCCATGGCTACTTCTGACAATGAAAAGAGTAACCCTTTCCTGTTCCTTTAAGTGATGAAGATTAGTGTTTATTTTTATATTCCTTTGGTCATTTCAGGAGACAGTTAACAGGATAAAAATGAGACCGCTGGACTCAAGTCATCAGCTTTCTCAGAATTCCAGAGCAGAAGCAGAACCTTCATTGTATTTTAATCACTTGATAATGTTGATATTTAATAACTAATATAATACTTAAATTTTAGAGAGACAATAGTGCAGATCTTTCAATATGAGCTTCATTTACTGGCTCATGACTGCTGTTTATAAATTTTAGCTGAAATCTCCTCACTAGCTCTCTATATGTTAATGTATAAAATTCCCTCTTCCTGAGGTTAATGTAATATAGATCTAATCCTATGCAATGATTCTAGCCTAGGTTTTTTTCAGTCCTCTTTGTTTTTTTATGCAATTTCAAACAGAGATGATCTTTCCTATATGCACTAATAATATTTGCATGTTTAAATGGAATACAGATTCAAAGTTGAAGAATGAGGTTATAAGGTCAAAGAAACATAGAGATTAGATCTTTAACCATAAGCAGACTGTCACATATTGAAAATAACAATATCAGTGTTTTTCAAATTTTATGCTCTCATTACAGATATAGAGCCCAATAGAGGTAGGATTTCTTTGTAAAAGAAAATTGTGTTTCTCAATAGCTATAAGTAGCCCATATGGAGATCAGTGGTTATTAAGAGAAACATATATCTGAATAATTCCAAGCAATCAAGTTCAAAATATTGTATGCAAAGGGATCGACATAATAAGTGATTATATTTCAAATGATCAGTGATAGAAAATCAAATGTAAAAGCATAATTAGTAAAGCTGGTTTTTTAAGGGATGAAGTTACTATTTGCAGAAAAACTATATATGAAAAGATTATTTTAAATGCACTGTGCACAACTCTTGATTAATTAAAAAATTCATGGGATGAACAGAATCAAAGTATGAAAGCAAAAAGCAAGCTAACTGAAAAATGTCCTAACTTTTCTCTGGTTCTCTAGATCCATCCCTTCAGAAAATGGTATTTTCATGAAAGAGCAGTCTGTAGACCTCCCATGAGCTTGCACAGGTCTTCTTGCCTTTTCACATTAGAATAAGGCTCTTGGTGTAATGGCTGACACTTTGTGCTCTCTGTGCATGAAGTAAGATCTTTTGTAGGGATGATGAATAACTCAGTCAGTGTCTAATAGAAAGTTCCCTTCAGTATATCTCAAGTGGTAAAGGTTTATACTGTGGCTGTTGGGTATTTTGATATATAATGTTTCTGTCTTATTTATCTGAAAATAAAATATATTTATAATTTACCATTAGTAAATATGACAGCTACTACATTTGACCTCTAAATTTGGGGAACATTGGTTTACCAATATATGTGTTAAATGAGAGGTCAGTAAACTTTTTCTTTAAGTGGCCAGATAATACATATTTTAGAGTTTGCAGGCCTTGCTTAGTTCTGCAATTGTAGGAGAATGCAGCCATGAACAGAACATAAATGAATGGGCATGGCTGAGTATTCCAATAAAAGTGCATTTACAAAAACAGGTAGCAAGCCTGGGCCTTAGTTTGCCAACCCTTGTACTAGATAAAGCCAATTTTTTGTAATAAAGTAATAGCTTACTCCTTTTTCTTTTGTATTAAAATCTTAAGTAAGGGTGTCTTACTTTTCAGAAGTAAGTATATGGTACATAATTCTTGTGTGTGTAGTGCATATATTTATGAACTATAAATTATATTTAAATTTTATAAATTAATTTTTAGAATAAAAAGAAATATTTTACTTTCTAATATCATAACTACTGCATTTCAAGGAACTCATTTCTATATTTATTTTAGTATATAAATAAACAGCACAAAGAGAAAAGTAAAAATTCTTTCTTTTTACCTTAAAAGGAATGGCCTAGAATAAATATAGTAACTCATCCTGAAAACAGACCTAATATGAAAGAAACCAAAGTTATGAATTAGAGCTGCTGTAAACAGATGCCATCCAATATCGCCTAAGGAAGGTACCAGTTAAAGCATTCAGAAATATAGGCGAAAGAATAATGAAAAATACATAACTTTTTAAAATGGTGGTAATCCAGTTCCATACATCTGACATGTGAATAAATTCCATTGAAACCCACAATTGGAGTATAGTATGTTAAAGAACAAAACAGGCAGTTTCAGGCTGTTATTCATAATTTTTCTAATTACTTCTTTTAATAGAATAGGAGAGCTCTGTCATACGGAAAGAAAAGAAAAAAAAAAAAAGAAGCCCTCATTGATGAGCTCTGCACTAGCAAATAGTACCTGCCACCTGAATAAAGCACAGTACAATGGCTTTGATATTGTCAATGATGCATCTAAAATCAATGTAGCTCTAAGAATAGGCAAGATCTTTTCTTCATTTCACACCACTGTATTTACCATGTTTTTTCTGGGTTATTCCTAGTTACTAAGTAGTAAAAGAACTTACCTTAGAAAAAAGTGACAATGAAGAAGAAAATTCTGAACCTCAATTTTATTATTATTATTAATTATTATTATATTATTAACCTTAATAAACATCTGACAAGAAATTGTAGTTTTCCTGTGAAAAGTAATAAATAGCCCAATTCACAACTGTGAGTAGTACTTCTGAAATTACAGCGATTTGCAAAGGGAACAATAGGACAAGTACTATTTCCTGTACAGATATAAGATCCCTACAAATTTCAAAAAGAGCTTCCCATTTGCAAAATTGTGTAGTTCTGAATTTGAAGAAATATTGTGAAGATAATTATTTTTACAGGATAAACAATGAGCTACATTCAATGGAGGAAAGAAAAAAATTAAGTGAGCATCCAGTGGCATCTTTTATCATAAAAGACCAGATAGAAACCTCTGGGCATGACTATACCACTTGTCCAGGGTGAGTGAGTGACAGCATAGAAACAGAGTAAGATAAAACAAATTGAGCACCTCTTTGTAAGGAAGGGGTGTATTAACATGGGGAGTCTGAGCTGGAGTTGCAAGGCTCAGGAAAAAGCAGTGCAATTTAAGTGTGAAGAGTGTGGCAAGAGCTGCTTTTTTCATGGCTGTGTAAGTCCTGCCCTTAGCCCTCTAGTGTGGCATCAACTGTGCAGGGTCACTGTCAAGCCTAGGATCTGCGTTCTAATAATTAGCAGAGAATAGAAAGCATTACTTATCCTGGATTCACTCACTTCTCTGCAGTAAATAGAAAAATAAGCCTTTTATGGCGGAGCTCAGTGTATTTTCTGATGAACCAGAAACCACAGTGGGATTTTAATACTCAGTTAAGCCAGGGGTACATTGTCTCAAAATTAGATTATAGAAAATAACTCATGCCTGGCCTGTGTGGCTCATTGGCTGAGGGTCAACCTATGAACCAAGGAGGTCATGATTGATTCCCAGTCAGGGCACATGCCCAGGGTTGGGGGCTTGACCCCAGTAGGGAGCATGCAGGAGGCAGCTGATAGATGATTCTCTCTCATCATGGTTGTTTCTATCTCTCTCCTTCTCCCTTCCTCTCTGAAACTGATTTAAAATTTTTTAAAAAAGAATTAAAGACATGCTATAACCAGGAGAATTTAGTCTAGTTAGACAAGACTTTCAAAGAAGATGATAATAAATAACTCTTCTATTGTATAAAGTAATACATTAGTATTTCTGCCTAAGATACCATTCTGTAGGTAAACGTGGTGACCATCTGTATGAAGAAAGTAGTAGTCTCTATTTATCGATCATCAATCTATCATCTATCTAATCTAATCTAATCTAACATCATCTACCTACTATCTACCTATCATGTATTTATTTTTGCTACCAAAACTAAAAATGTTTGTTTCCTAATCAGGAATTCTATCTTTGATTCTTGGTAACTACAATAACATATATCTTGTAGATATTAGAGAATTATGGTTGTAAATATATTAGTTGATAAAATTGAAAACTTTATTTAGCTGCAAAAACAACAGGAAGCCACTGCTTAACAATTTTAAAAGAACACTTATAAATGTATTATTTTTCAGTATTAAGGAAGGTTCTGAGATGTAGGTAATAGAAATAAACTCTAACTGATTTCAAATCTTAAATGGCTAGCTATCAGAATATCTGGGATGATCAGAGAAATAGGAGTGGAGGTAACATAACAAAGGATAAAACTGAAATTATCTTGTAAATCCTGAACCTTAAAGACACCATTGTCATCACCCCTGGGCCTAGACAGCATAGCTTTCACTTCTGCAACTACTAAAGCTGAACCTGGGATACTGCTACTGCTGCTGGCAATGTTCCCCAACTGCCCCTGGAAAGTGGATATGTCCACTTCTGGTCCCACTACCCTTACTCAAAGTGGTTTGTGGTCTCTAATGTCACTGGCTTTTATTAAAATTAGGGTCAGGGTCTAGCTCATGTTCCCATGCCTGAACTAGAAGCAAAAATGGGAAAGTAAATATCTGGCAACTATAGTTTTATAATGTGGACTGACACTACCTAGTAAGGGTAAGGGTGTCCTAGCAGAGAAAAGGGATTGAATTTTTGGACAGTCAAAATGAAAATATTGTCAAAATGCCCATTGCATACACAGAATCAAAAATCCAATGGTTAAGCAATTCTTTGTTGATAACTTGTTAGCTTAATGCTATCAGTAAGAACTTAGACTCTCCCCATCTCTTCCCTCTGTGGTCCTCACCTCAGTAAGATGGCTTTTGGTCTTCCCTTGGCTTTTTATATTCTCTTTCTGCATCGGCCCATATGTGTCCTAAAGCAGCTGTAGAATATCTTAATCTTCTATGTTCCAGGCCAATGGAATATAGCCAGGAAGAAAACTGTCTGGTCTTAAAAGCATAACCTTTTTCAAGTAATGGGTAGCCTGTAGCATAAAAAACTCCCAAACATTTGATATACTTGAAAGATATTCACTTAAAAGTGCCCTGAGAGTGAGCAAGATGTAAAGTCTCCAAGGATAAATTTGTGCTTCTTTTACTATCACTTGAACCCCAGGGGGACAATAACAAGAAGCGTTAAGAAGCTCCTGGGACTACTTATTATAGAAAGAAATTATTAAAAAGGATTCAGACCAAATGGAGATGGAGAAAGGGATCAATAATTATTTTAATATAGCTACCTCTACAATTACTCTGTAAGGCTCTAACATGTGCTCTCTAAAAACTATCCAAATCCACTACTAACTTCATCTTTTTGCATCCTATAAAATAAAATCCTAATATGCAAATAGACCAAATGGCAGAACAACCGGTCACTATGATGCACACAAACCACCAGGGGGCAGATGCTCAATGCAGGAGCTGCCCCCTGGTGGCCAGTGCAATCCACAGGGGGAGTGCTGCTCAGCCAGAAGCCAGGCTCACACTGGTGAGCTCAGCGGTGGTGGCTGGAGCCTCTCGTGCCTCTGCAGCAGTGCTAAGGACCCCTCGGGGGATGTTCGACTGCCAGCTTAGGCCCTATCCCAATTGCAAGGGGTCCTGGACTGCGAGACGGTATAGGCCCTGCTGAGGGACACACTCCCCCCCACCCCCAATGCAAGAATGTTGTGCACCAGGCCTCTAGTATTAAATAACTTTATATTATAGCACAAAGAAACTATCTCTATTAAAACTCTTTTAGTTGTAAGTGAAAGAAAGCTTAACCCAACTTGCTTAAGAATAAAGAAAACTTATTGAATTACATTATGAAACTGTATATAAGAACTAACTCTAAGTACAGCTTGAGGTAGGGGTTTAAATGATACCACCAGGACCTAGTTTATCTATCTCTACTCTTTTTACATTGACTCCAAACTCAGAAAAGTACCTCTTGATGATTATGCATGCCATAACAGCTGTAAAATTAAGTCCTCAGTACTTCAAGGCTAGTAATAGAGAAAAACAAACTGATTTGTTTCCATATATCCTAGCACAATCTTATTGGATGTGGTTAGCTCTCATACCCACCCTTAAACTCTCATTGGCCCATGTAATAAGTCTGCTCCAAGATGTCTCATAGTTACCCTTGGTAGTCAACCCAATTAGAGAAGCCCAGAAATGAAGGAAGTTTGGGCAAGGTTTCCATAAACAAAAAAGTAATGAATGTTATGGATTAAAAAAGATATCCCTTAAAACTTCATAAAAATTATCTGATCTCTAGCTAAAGGCAGATATTTTTTTAAAAGGGTAATATTTAGGGGGGAAAGAGCCAGAAAAGAAAAGGTGTATGTTGATGGACATGAGCAAGAGCATCAAAGGCAACATACCTACCTCACAACTTGGCTCACAGTAAACAGTTCAAGGAGAAAGGCCTTTGGATTTTTCTGTTATGTTCTTCTTTCCCATAAAAATAAGTTTTTATTTTAAGGCTAGGTATGATATTATTTTTCTTTACATCCAAAAGTTAGAATAGTTCCTGGAACTTGGGGAATTTATCATTTATATATGAAAACATGCAATATCACTAATTAAGAGCTTCTATGTGCTAGTTTCTAGAAATGATTAGGAGGGTGGGCCCTGAAATTAGACTATTTACATTTAATGCTCAGTCAACAATTTACTAGCTTATGATTTTTAGCATATAACTTTAAATTCTACAGTTATTTCTTTGACTATAAAATAGGGAGAGAAAGAGTACATAATTCACAGGATTGTTTCTAGAAAAAAATAATTTTAAGTGTGTAGAATATTATTTTTCATATAGTAATTGCTGACTAAATAAGAATTATAAATATAAACTATTGTTGTTAACCATAGTATTAATTTATTTCAGCCTCACAATCTATAAAGTATCTACTATTATTATGCACTAGAAAACTACTGTAGAGGAAAAATATTAAATAATATTTCAAGTTACATAGATAGCAAACTGAGTTGAGTTGTGTTAGATCTGAATCCAGTTTTTTCTGTTCCATAAGTTGTGTTGTAAACTACAAATTAAGCAGCTTTTAGAACTATAGATCTCTACCAGAATTCTGAGCTCCGTGGATATATAGATACAAGTGGGTGCTCCACCTTCTTTTCCCTTATTAGATTTCATTATTCTTGGTCTTCAAAGTAGTATAGACCATTGTACATTAAATTATATAGGTTGTACTCTGTGGAACAGTCACATGTAGGCAAGAAACAATCCACACTCTCATTTCTAATGCAAATTTGGTCACAGCCTGAAAATAAAAGTAGCTAGAAATTACACTTAAAAATTTAATAGATCAATCAACCAGGAAGTCTGCATACCATTAAAGACTTAATTTGCTGGAAGCAAGAGTCTACCTTTTGCAGTTAAAATAAGACTAATGCTCAACATATCAATATTTAATCTGAATCTATTTTTATTATTTAGCATTTCAAGGTTGTAAGAAACTCACTGCAAATCACGAGTTACCTTATACCTGGGCTGTCCCTTATAAAAGTACCACATTACACAGACATACTGAATTCAGAAATAAAGTAGAATGTGCAGGAAAATCTTCATCTAAAATTGAAAGAATGAAAATTAATCCTTATTCTCTAAAAAGACTTATATTTAACTTTGTGCATTTCTAGGTTTTAAAACTATTAAAGAACATTGTAGGTATCAGTTCTTTTTCTTTCTATCCAATCCAATGGAATATGCTTTAAATAGCCATAATTGGTGATTTTCTAGATCAAAGGTCTTCTTTAGATCAATGAGCAGAGCTTGTCTATATTGATTACTAGTCATGCCTATGAAAATATCATTTGTTACCTCGGGAATGATAGTGGAATAAAGAAGCTAACACCAAATTGTAAGGAGATCAATGAGTTTTATGTAGGTAAAAATGACCATGTTACCTGAGAAGAGAACATCAATTTTTTATGTACCCTGGACCAAATAGCAAAGGAAAAAGTTATCTAGCAGGTCAGTCCCCTGAATGTTTAGAATGTCTTCTTATTCGTAGTGGAACTTCCAACCTAGCAGATTTTTCCTAAGAGAAGAGGAAAGACAATGGTTGAGAACTCCTAATTTTGATTTTATGTTATTAAAAAAAATCTACATTTTGTTCTTTTTTAAAAAATTTTATTGATTTCAGAGAGGAAGGGAGAGGGAGAGACATAGAAACATCAATGATAAGAGAGAATCATTGATCGGCTGCCTCCTGCCCGTCCCCCACTGGGGAACCAAGCCCGCAACCCAGGCATGTGCCCTTGACTGGAATTGAACCCGGGACCCTTCAGTCTGCAGGCTGACACTCTATCCACTGAGCCAACCAGCAAGGGCTACATTTTATTCTTTAAAGTCCAAGCCTCATATTCTCTACAGCTGTATTAAACATATTCAAAATATTTTATTTTTCTGTAGAACTTAGTCTCACATCATTAACTATTCCATACATAGAAGACTATGGTTTCTGCTGCATGAAAATAATATGGTTGAGTAAGATATTAATTAGTTTGAAAAAAATTAAATTAAGAAATTATCTGAAAAAACTGCTAGGCTTAAAAAAATCCCTAAGATTTTTGACAGAATTTAAGTTTCCCTCTAATATGCATAATGCAATCAGTTAATTAAATCACCTCCAAATATATATAGTTAGTACTATTCAGATATCCCTACCACTCTGAATGCCCAGATGTTTTGCTCAATCAGAGCTTAGCCCTGGTCAATTGGAGGTTTTATAACTGCACAACCAGAAGTAATTAGGTTGAGACTTAACCAGGTAACCAGTGGTAGAAACTGCATTTTTAACTGTGTATGGCTAGGCAGAGGCTACTCACAGAAGATAAGGTGATAATCAAAATTTATGTAGAAGTGGTAAAATAAAAAATCAAGTATAGAACAAAGAGAATTGAGGATGATATCTAACAAGAATAAGAAAATAAGAATAAAGGGTCAAGGTTATTAAAGGGTAAGACAGCTCCCAATAGGCTAACTATGCTAGCAGAGGCTTTTTGCCTAGTGTCATCTTTAGCAAAATGGTTGAGGAATTTCTTTAGTAGCCATCAACTGTCCTCTTTTTGTCCATTCTGATCACAAAGGTCTGTGATGTGTATTTTTTCAGTCCAGCATTTACTTAGCAGACCAGGAGCAAAGCCTCTCTCAGCCATGTAAAAAGTGAAGGACTGAAGATATACCAGAATATTCACAGACTGCTCATCAGTGCATATGTTGAGTGGGGTTGCATGGGATTTATGTTGTATTCCTTTGTTCATGTCTGTATTTCTTAAATAACTGGAGTGAACATTTATCACTATTGTAATAAGAAGATGTGATTTCCAGCTGTACATGTTTTGAAATTGCATTACACTGATTTGATAGAGGTTGAATAAGTCAGTTAACTGGTTATTTGTTCAACGGAGTATGCTCACTCCTTTTATTCCCTTTCTCCATACATGTAGACCATTTTGATTAGAGCAGCACCTTAGAGTAAACCATTATAAGTACTTTGTACATGATGACAAACTTAAGTGATTAACTTAAATTTCTTTATTGAATAAAAATATGCATAATATGTGTTGTTCAATATGAAATTAAATAATTTTTATAGCAGAAATAATTATGAAAATTGTTTAGAATTTAATTTATATTGTCCAGGAAAAGAAAAGCAAAATATAAGTGGCTTTGTAAGTTTCTATTACTTGGTTACAGTTACCAGTATATTATAATATATGATCTGTGCTATTAAACTATAATATAAAGAAAACACCTCAAAAACATGTAGAAATTCAAATAGCTTACTTTTAATAGCAGGAATTATGATAGTCTAACTGATAATATAAATAGTATTCTGATAAATGATGTTTCTATTTTTTCATGCTATTAGCCAATTTGAATCTTTACACACATAGATATTGCCTTGGTAAAACCTTAAGAGATCATATTAATGACAAACATTATATCACTTACATGACAACTCTAAAATTGTACTGAAGATTAAGTTAGATTTGAAGTCTGGATAATGCTGGTTTTCTACCCCTAATACCTCAGTCACTTTCTGACTTATATTTTCAAAGTATTATTTCTCCTTCTATGTAAGCTATTGACCAAAGGATTATTGGCCACAACTCATTGCACCCTTTGACCATCCTGTGGCATCTTATAACTTCTAGATATTTCTTAACTATTAAGTATTCAGAGAAGTGTTATTTTTCTGGTCCCTTTATTCCAATTTTACCTCTGTGATTTAACTATATTTAGTTTTTTTAATAACATAGTTGCTACTACTGAATTCTTCAGTAGTTAAAATTTTAACTACTTTGAAGAAGGAAAAGGCATTAAAATTGTTGATGGGAATGTTTATTGGAAAAAGTCTTATTGGAAAGACATTATGACAACTTATATTAAATTTTCAAATGTGTTCAACAATAAAGAATATTGAAAAAGTTTTTTTTCAGATGTTCTTCTCTTACAGCATAAGATTTCCATCTCAAAGAATTTATGCTACAGGTAGATACACTTATTTGTAAAATTATACATGTAAAATAATTTTGTTCCTTATTTTTAGTTGCAGTAGCATTTGTAAGAGCAAAATATTAGAAGCAACCTATAAAATGGAATTATTTCCAAAATGTAAAGTTAGTAAAAAAAAGTCAGATATATCAAGTGGGATTTATTCTGGGGATGCAAGGCTGACACAATATCTGCAAATCAATAAATGTTATACATCACATAAACAAATTGAGAGACAAAAATCACATAATCATATCAATTGATGCAGAAAAAGCATTTGACAAAATACAACACCATTTCTTGATAAACATTCTCAGCAAAGTGGGAATAGAGGGATCAGACCTCAACATAATAAAAGCCTTATATGACAAACCTATAGCCAACATCATACTCAACAGGAAAAAACTAAACCATTTCCCCTAAGAACAGGAACAAGACAGGGATGCCCACTTTCACCACTCTTGTTCGATATAGTATTGGAAGTGCTAGCCATAGCGATCTGACAAGAAAAAGAAATAAAATGCATCCAAATTGGAAAAGAAGAAGTAAAACTGTCATTATTCACAGATAACATGATATTTTACATAGAAATCCCTAAAGACTCCATCAAAAAACTACTAGACTTAATAAATGAATTTGGCACTGTAGCAGGATACAAAATTAACACCTAGAAATCTATGGCTTTTTTTATACACCAATAATGAACTCACAGAAAGAAAAACTAAAAATCCTATTTACCATTGCACCAAAAAAATTAACGTATCTAGGAATAAACTTAACTAAGGAGGTAAAATACCTGTACGCAGAAAATTATAGGATGTTGAAAAAAGAGATAGAGGAAGACATAAACAAATGGTAGAATATAACATGCTCATGGACTGGTAGAATCAACATCATTAAAATGTCCATACTACCCAAAGCAATCTATAAATTCAATGCAATCCTCATTAAAATACTTAAGGCATGTTTAACAGATCTAGAACAAACTCTCCAAAAATTTATATGGAACAAAAAAAGACACAGAATAGCTGCAGCAATCCTGAGAAAGAACAAAGTTGGAGGGATCACAATATCAGATATCAAGTTACAAAGCCAATGTTCTCAAAACTTCCTGGTACTGGCACAAGAACAGACATATAGACCAACTGAACAGAGCAGAGAACCCAGAAATCGACCCAAGCCATTATGCTCAATTAATATTTGACAAAGGAGGCAAGAACATACAATGGAGTCAAGACAGTTTCTTCAATAAATAGGGTTGGGAAAATTGGACAGATGAATGCAAAAAATGAAGCTAGACCACCAACTTACACCATACAAAAAAACAAACTCAAAGTGGATAAAGGACTTAAACATAAGATGGGAAACCATAAAAGTCTTAGAAGAATCCATAGGCAGCAAAATAAAAGACATTTGTTGTAACAATATCTTTACCAATATAACTCCTAGGGCAGTGGAAACTAAGGTGAAAATAAACAAATGGGACTGAATAAAAATAAAAAGCTTCTCCAAAGCAAAAAACAAAAACAAAAACCCAAACCTTTAACAAAACAACAAGAAAGCCCACTGCATGGGAGAAAATATTTGCCAATGTTATCTCCAATAAGGGTTTAATCTCCAAAATGTACAGGGAACTCATACAACTGAACAAAAGGAAGATAAACAATTCAATCAAAAAATAGGCAAAGGACCTAAATAGACACTTTTCGAAAGAGGACATACAGAAGCCAAGAGACATATGAAAACATGCTCAAAGTCACTAATCATCTGACAGATGCAAATCAAAACAACAATGAGGTAGGTACCACCTCACACCTGTCAGAATGGCTATCATCAACAAATCAACAAAGGACAAGTGCTGGCGAGGATGCGGAGAAAAAGGAACCCTCGTGTACTGCTGGTGGGAATGCAGACTGGTGCAGCCACTGTGGAGAACAGTATGGAGTTTCCTCAAAAAACTAAAAATGGAACTCCCATTTGACCCAGTGATCCCACTTCTAGGAATATATCCCAAGAAAACAGAAACTCCAATCAGAAAGGATATATGCACCCCTATGTTCTTAGCAGTGCAATTTACAATAGCTACAATTTCGAAAAGTGAGTGGATTAGAAAACTGTGGTACATGTACATGATGGAATACTATGCTTCTATAAAAAAGAAGGAATTCTTACCATTTGCAACAGCATGGATGGACCTGGAGAGCATTATGTTAAGTGAAATAAGCCAGTTGGAGAAAGATAAATATCATATGATCTCACTCATTTGTGGAATATAATGAACAACATAAACTGATGAACAAAAACAGATCCAGAGACATAGAAGCATCAAACTGACCATCCAACCTGAGAGGGAAGGCGGGGTGGGGGTGGGTTGTAAGAGATCAACGAAAGGACTTGTATACATGCATATGAGCATAACCAATGGACACAGACAGTAGGGGGGTGAGGGCATGTGCTGGGGGGTGGGAGTGGCTGGGGAGAGGTGAATGGGGGAAAAAGCAAACTTACGTAATTCTTTAAACAATAAAGAATTTAAATTTTAAAAAGTCAGATATAGACTAAGATACATAGACTATGAATGTTAGTATTTAAAAGGACAGAAAATAATATACATACATAATGCTTTATATATACATAAAATATTTGTGAAGTAATACCTAAATATTGGCTACTTTCAGGATAGGGAACTGAATAAGGGGCAGATGGGCTTAAAGGGAAACTTTCACCATATATCTTCAATACCATTTAAATATTGAATATAACAATGTGTTCCTTATTTAAATAATAAATATGTATTGGAACAAAATTTGAAGTAACTCATCTTAGTAGTAATTTAGGAGCTAAAATAATTCTTGGATAATTAAATCTCTTCTCCACATTATCTTTTAAAAAGAGAGAATTAATTGATTTATATTTAAGCACTTACAAAATATTTCACATTATAGTTGCTTTCCCAGTTATCTTATTTTGAACACCAATGTTCTGTTTGACAATTTGCTTTATTAATCTTAGGATCAGTGCTAGCTTTGCATAACCTTAGAGATTAACTAAAAAGATTGTTATAAAACAGAAATTTAACAGTTTTACTCTTCATTAGGTGTTGAATTCAGTTAAAAATAATGTACATTATAGCTCAGAGATCAAAACAACCATAAAAAGTTCAAGGGTTCTTATCAACTGGGAAATACTTTCCAGGACAATTCACACACGAATAAAAAAAGCACTATATTACAAACAATTGTAGGTTAATATAAAAATTACATTCTCTAGAAAAATTTGTTAAACAACTTTAAAACTTTATCTAGTGATGGGACCAAGTGATTAAGGTCAAAGATATATGTGACAAATTGAAAAATATAATTGTTAAATTAGAGTGGAATAAAGCAATATTCATAGTTACTCCTTTATTTGATATAATACATTTTTACAAGTATGTGCATAAAAGGTTATTATTTTAAATATTATAAGTAGCCATTTGAGTACCTCATCTGGATTCCTAAGTATCTGCATGTCCAAATTGATTGACAAAAATCTTTAAATGAATGTTCTCATTGGAAAAGTGGGAAGTTGCCTTATTTCATGATTGCTTTATATATGTTTTAAATTTTAATTAAAATATTTTAATTACAGTGACATACAATATTATATTAGTTTCAGGGTATACAACATAGTGGTTATACATTTATATACAGTTATTACAATATTATTGGCTATATTCCTTATGCTGTACTTTATATTCCTGTGACTATTTTTGTATCTAGAAATTTGTACATTTTAATCTTTTCCCCTTTTACACCCATCTCCCCAACCCTCCTCCCTTGTGGCAACCAACTAGGTTTCTGCATGTATGAGTTGTTTCTGTTTTGTTAGTTTATTTTTTAGATTCCATATGTATTTGAAATCATAAGGTATTTGTTTTTCTCTGTCTGATTTATTTCACTTAGCACAATTCTATGTTGTCACAAATTTTAAGATTTAATTCTTTTTATAGCTCAGTAATATTCCATCATATTATTTACCACATCTTCTTCATATTTCAACTAATAATAGACACTTAGGTTGCTTCCATATCTTAGCTATTATAAATAATGCCGCAATGAACATAGGGGTGCATATATCTTTTCAAATTAGTGTTTTGTTTTTCAAATAAATACCCAGTAGTGGAATTGCTTGGTCATATGGTAGTTCTATCTTTAAGTTTTTAAGGAACCTCCATAATGTTTTCCACAGTGGCTCCACAAGATTACAATCCTACCAGCAGTTTATGAGGGTTCTTTCTTTCCATATCCTCACCAACACTAGTTTGTTAATTTATTAATGACAGCCATTCTGACAGGTGATGAACACGTTATATTTAATATTGTAAGATATTTTAAACTTCCCCAAATAAATTTATTTTCAACATTTTTCAAAACTGAAAGTGAGATTACTTTTACTTTGTGCTTTTCTGACCATAAACTTTTAAAATGTACTGTTTAGTAAGGCTTTCAGATTCAGACAACTTTTATTCCACAGCACTGTACAGTATCCTGTAATTGCAAGACAGTGTAAAAGCAGGTAATTACCTTCGAAGCACATTATGCTAGATGCATTACAGCACAAGGATTAGATATGTTCCAAAACTAAAATCATTGTAATGAAAACATTTTGTTTTTGAGATTTTATTTCCTCCAGTGTCAGGAAGACTACAGAATAAAAGCCTGTTGGATTCATTAGTAAAGACCACTCTATTATCATAGAGTTTGCAAATTATCCACAGTTACTTCAAATAAATACTCCTCCACAGTGCAGTACTCTTAAAATGTTTTGGGTAGTTGGAACAAATCAAATGAACTCATGCACCCATGGAAAAAAATGCATGAAAGCTGAAAATGCAAACATTACTGTGGCTTATGGAATTTGTAGTTTAATATAAACAGGGTGGCTGAAAAGCCAATCTTTTATTTATTTAAAACAGTGAGGAAGGTCATGAAAATATTTCACCATATGGATTTTGGCATGTAAGGGAAAAGTGAAGGGCCTGTCAGTAAAGAAAGGAATGTAAATACAAAATTAGTGTGCTGGCTCCTACTCATGCTGTTTACTGTAGTTTTGACTGTGAGATGACTCTTTTTCACTATGGCTAAAAAGTGGTTTGTAAGGTTTGTTTTACAAGTGGTGCATATATAGAGGATAAGAATTTAATATAATTTTTAAGTCTAAAATTTAAATTCATGGTGAGCTAAAAAAATAAATCTTAATTATTGCATTTCAAAAGGACACATTTTACCTGCATCTTAACAAGTTAGTCATTAACATATAAATAAAAATTAAATTCAGCCATTGATTCATTTTATAAGGAATTTCCAACAAAACCTCCCTGTTACTTTGGTGGAATTCCTATATTTAAGGCTTTCAAGTAAAGGTCACAGGAGCAAATCTTGTTTTGTCAGGTGGATGGTCCAGAGCTTGATAGAAACCAGCTGTAGTGACTTGACATTGGTTAAGGCTGAAAACTCAGACAGTGCAAACAAATACTATATCTTGGCTCACAGTTCTTGTCACATCTGCCAACAATTAGTTCTGCATTAGACCTAGAAAGGGGCGCCGCAAAACAGGATCAGCTTTCAGAGAAAGCAAATAAACAGGGGGCCCTGCGTCATCAGTCATCAAGTGGATGCAGAGGTGCCCAGTTTCTAGAGCTCAGATCGTCAATCCTGCAGTTCAGCAGACAGTGTTCATTATAAGAGGGACAGGGACACTGCAAGTTGATAGTCCAATTGGGCCACTGTCTTGTAGGTGCCATCCACAACTGTTTATTATTCCAGATAGTAAAAATCATCTAGAGAGCTGAGAGCAGCAACCTTCAGGAATGGGAGATTTTAGAAGCATTGACATGGCATCTACTGACATTTCTGGTAAAGATTTATCACAGTTTAAGGAAGCAATAGATAAGCACAAATAGACCAATCTTTCCTGCTGTGCCTTCTGTCCCCCAGAAATCCACGTTTCTAACACTCCTTTTATCCTTCCTTCAACCTTTCTAAGATAATAGGTCTATTCAGGATGGTTTTTAGCTGCTTGGTCCTGAAAGGTGACTTTCTGGGTGGATTATTCCTGGTATCATTATTCATTATTTCGCTTTTTATATTGACATTCTAAGCCTAGAATTTTCCATTCGCTCTGTCTCACACATGACTCTTTGGTATCCCATTCTGTTAAGGTGGCCCTAACAAGTTGTAAAACAATATGGGTTGGAAACATCACCATGCCCAGAAATACTCTATGCCCCTATCCAGTTGGCTATCACTGTTAGTTCTCCATGCCTTAAGACACCAAGGCAGCTTTTGCTCCAGACACTGAGTTATTTTGGCTCTTCTTCTCACCAAATTCAGGGACTTCCTTCTCTCATGTTGGATTCCCATTTTACAGTCGAACTGCTGGGTGGAATGTGCCACTCTTTCCACCCAGAACAATGACCATTCCCCAGAGCTTCTCCCATAGCTCTGTTTCTTCCAGTAAATCTGTTTCCTCCCTTATTCCTAAATTTTGATTAGTTACTTCTTCTGGAGTGTTAATCAAGAGATTCACTATCAAATTTTATTTCACTTGTTTTGTTTTTGTTGTTGTTAATGTTGCTGTTTAGCTCTGTGTCAAAGGTAGAGAATATATATATCTATATACATTATGTTGGATCACAGTAGCTGCAAAATGTGGATCACAGTATCTGAAAAATGTGGGTACTTGGGTACTTGAATTGGGCGGAGGTGGGAGGAAAGATTTATTAAACAAATAATGATTTAGGCCCAATCAACATTTATTCAAGAAAATTATCTTAAATATTCATTAGTAATAAAGCATAAAAGTTTGACTATAGAGTCTCTTCAATAAAAAGAGAAGATGGACTATTCTACTTCTATATCCCACTTGAAAGAATAATTTAATTAACAGGCAAAGCCAGCAGGAACTTTATAATCTGCATGCAATGCAGGATATTATATAATGGCCTTCATTTAAAATCTAAACCATTAAATCTAGTAAGTCTAACTGGTGACAAGGGAGATTTCAACATCAGGCCCAACAGCTTGAAAATATGAATAAAAATCATAGCTTAAATGAATCTGTCCATTGAGAACTTATCGCAAAGTAAAATGAGAAAAGAAAAAATTTACCTAGTCAATGAATCCTTCTGCTGTACTATTTTATCTTTTGACATATACTTCTTTTTTCTCTTTTTTTCTTCAGAATTTCCTCTTCTGTATAAAATAAATCCAAATCTATTTCCTTGGAAAAACATTATTTTAGACAATTTGGATGCACCAGTGAAAATAATCATTGAGGTGGCTAAATCCTACCTCATCCACCCCAACCTCATTTGTCACATAATTTCCAGAGAAGTGAGCATTTTAAATAAACTAGGGGAGCTGTGGCCTCTGAGAGAAGCATCGAGAATTGATTACTCACTAATAACACTTTTTTAAAGCTAGTTTAGTTTCTGTAACACATAACTTTACTTTGGCATCAGCTTCTTTATATGATAGCCACTCTTAACACATATAGGATTAGATAAACATTTAAATGAGAGCAGAATTCTCTTCTAGTTGTTGAAATTGTTACTAAGTTTTGGAGCAAAACAATGTAACTAAATGAAATTTTTATTAAAATTATGTAATGGTGATACTTCACATTCACCAAATTCCCTTTTCTTGCTTTTTCTCTCACACATTTTGTATCTGTTCTTTGTCTTGTTCACGTGTGCTATTACCCCGCTTTCCCTCTGTCTCTCTTAGGCCTGAGTTCCCAGGTGGCAAACAACACCAACTATCCTCCTCATGATGACTTCCAGAAATGAACAAAGGCAACCCAGAACATATTGCCTTCTTTTGAAACATGATGCCAGAGATACTAGAAGAAAGATGAAAATTAAGTCTAAGTGGTCACTTGATGTCATGTGAAAAAATTGTCTTGCGTTTATTACAACACCCTTAACAATTGATTATGGCCTCATGCAGAAACTGAAACTGCATCAAATGAATAGAATGAAGAATAAAATATTTCCTCAACTAGTGAATGTATTTATTTATAAGCAAACAACAGATTTGATTAATGATTTTAACATAAATTCACTAGCCACTCTTGTAGTCATGTAATTAATTAGTCTAATTGCTTAAGCAGACAACACAAAGCAATTTATAGACACTTGTGGCATTAGCATGGTAAAGGCTACTAAGTGACCTTAGAGAGGAAAACAAGACTAAAGAGTGAGTTGTCTTTATCACATCATTGTTCTGTCATTTCATCATTGAAGATAGCGAGACTTTAATTGCAGTAGAAAATATATTTACTGGGCAAGTAGTCTAAGGACTGAATTCTAGAGCCTGGTCATCCTCCTGCTTGAGGTGTTGGACAAAGGATGCATGTGCTTCCTGGTCCTAGTTTTCTTTGTCATAAAAGCAATAACCAGCTAGATGGTATTATCCTCACTATCAATGTGAAGTTAGGTCTGAAATATGTCTCCCAAAGGACAATGCAAATATGACGCTAGATAGGTCTTTAAGTCACTAAATTTCAATGAATATGTATTACTAATTAATGGTATTGTTATTAACGTTTCATCATGCAACTAAAAATGTAATATGTTTTTAACTAAGTGAAATATGAAATGACTACCAAAAGCACATTTGATACTCTATAGTACACTAATGGAATTTCTCTTGTTAAAAGTAATGCCCACAAAGTGTTTTTTAATAATTGTTTGGCTTTTCAATGGCCTCAATTTATAACAAAATAATTAAGATTCAAAATAAGCTTACAACAGTAACCTTAAGAGACACATAGGACAACAATAAAAAACCTTTGCATTACCTGGCATTAATTTTTAAATTGGGTTACGTTACATTTAGTTTCATAGTATCTTAACACATGTACATATGAAACAATATTTTATTTGATAGGGGTAAATGTCAGATACTTTTTAGAAGCAATATCTGGAACATTGCTTATTTAATTTGGCAGAATAAAGGATAATGATTTTAATTAGATGTAATGATGAATGCTAAAATATCTTAAACTTTTAAAGAATATTATAGTGTTTACTATTATAATAGTTAACTGTCTGAAAATTGTCAGAGATTTACTTGACACCTTATATTTGATTATTAAATCATTCACTAATTTACCAAACATTTATTGAAGAAACTATAAGGTGTCTTATTTTTAAATAAGACATGGGGTTTGGAGAGTGATATCCTAGTTCAACCCAATAATGTCACTGAACCTTATTTTTCTCAAATAATAATTTCTAACTCATCATTGTTGTGGGGATTGAAGGGAGTAACAGTAAAGTCAGCACAAAATAAACTTTTGTTGAGCTAAATAATCATTATTTCTATCCTACCATATAACAGGTACTACAGTAGAGCTTTAAAATTATTAAACACCATCCATGCCCTTAATAAATCTCAAAATCTAGTGTGTGAGTCTACATCTTTGGGGTTTGGGAGAGAAGGGAATCAGTATAGTGATGTAAATAAACTTTGGGGACCCAGAAGCCTAGGCAAGAACATTAACTGTTGAAACAGGAATTCTCCATAAAGAGATACATATTGACCTAGATCTTTAAGAAATAATGACAACGTTCATATCAGGAGGCAGGGGGAGGAATTATTACTGGAAAAAGTAAACAGCATGTGAAAGTCACAGAGTTGAAAAAGGAACTGAAATAACCAGGAAAGCGATGACAATGTAGGAAATGAGTTGTATGCCTATTGTAAAAATCTTTGTAAAGAATTTGGAATTTATCCAATATGCTAGTCAAAAATTAAAAGAGATTTTATTGGTAGGATCAGTTTGCCTTGAGGATTCCAGTGGGGAATAAACAGGAGTGTGAGAATCTTGTGACCCTGGTATGAAAAAAACATTAGATGTACAGACATGGAGATATCAGCATACAGGAAGAAGTTTAGAATCCATGGGGGTGGCTGGGAGAATTTTGGGAGAATAGGTAGAATGAGATTAGAAAAGGAACAAAGACAAAATCCTGTGGATGACCAATATTTCAGGAATCTAAAGTGCTGTCAGATCAAACAAAATAAATTATTTAGGAAAGAAAATTTAGAAAGAGTCAAGGTGAATGAGATCAAATACATCCATCCTCTGAGGCAAGCATAGAGAAAGTCAATGGTGCAGTGAAGAAAAACACATTTCTTGGCCAGTCATTGTGCTTATTTAATACTAGTGGCCCAGTGCATGGATTCGTGCACATTAAAAGAAAGAGGAGGAGGAAGAGGAAGAGAGAGAAACATTGATGTGAGAAAGAAATATGGATTGTTACCTCCCACATGTGCCCCAACCGGGGCTAGGGATAGAACCTGCAACCAGGTTCGTGCCCTGGACAAGTTATCAAACCTGCAACTCTTTGATGCAGGGGCCAATGACACTCTAACCACTGAACCACACCTGCCAGGGCAAGAACTGGAGATTTAAAGAGGCTTGAAATACTTGGATTCTGCAAATTATTGCCACAAGGAAGTCTAAGCCCTAAGATATTATACCCTCAGATTTTTCAAGAGAGGGCAGAAATACAGATTTCAATGTAAAACCCAATTTTAAATTATTAGCTCTTAAAAACAAACAAACCTCACACTGTGCTTAATAAATAACCTAAAGCCCTAGTTTGTGACTTGAGCTCTAAATGATTCTCTTTATGAATGGCAAAGTCTATTTATTGCATATCAAAGTCCATTTGATTTTTAGTTCTGTATAATACATTCATATGTTAGTCCTACCAGAATAAAGCTTACTCAAAATTTTGAGGTAATTCATAAAATGCTTAAAGAAGTTTGACTTTTGAGGTGGGGGATGGGGGACAATGGTAAGATATGTACACATTATAATACCTTAATAAAAAAAAAAAGAAAAAAAAAAGAAGTTTGACTTCATTGCAACTAAACCTAAATCCACAGGCCACTGGGGAATTGTGATGTCATAGTTCCATCATAGTTTCTCTTTCCCCTATTCTGGTAAATCACATCTACCTAATAAAAGAGTAACATGCTAATTGACTGTACCTTCGCGGTGCCCACCAGCCAATCAGGAGTGAGTATTCAAATTAACCCAACAAATATGGCGCGTCAATTTGCATATGCAGGCGCTGAGCAGCTGGGGGTAGGGTGGGGTGCTTGTGTTGTTGCCGTGGCAATGACGCAGGTGTTCTGAACAACCCCGGCCACTCCAGGCCTCTGGGCAGCATGGGAAGGCACAAAGGCAGCTCCTGGTGGGAGTGGAAAGGCGGATCCAGGCTGGAGCAAAGGTGATGCCGGCAGCCAGGGGAAGGAAGGCCCATTCTTGCATGAATCTTCATGCATCAGGCCTCTAGTTTAAAAAGAAAGACATAACTGATTGAAGCTTTTCCACACTCTGTACAGTGACTGATTTCTGGAGTGCTAAAAAAAGAAAGCATATTTTACAATAATTGAAAATTTGGCATTTTTCAAAACATTTTTCTGTGTGGATAATAAAAAGGTACCTTCTGTACATACTATACAAGATAACACTGAAAGAAAGTAAAATGTTTTTTCTCATCTTCTACATGCACGGTTTGTGCTATATGCTGGAAACATGGGAGTTCCAATCACTATTACCTTGCCCTGGTACTTAAAATAGAAGAAAAAGCACAGATCAGAACTGAACATTCTCTGAGTCTTGACACTTACATACAAATATATGTGGATGACATACCACTATTTAGAGTAAATCTGGATCAGAAATAACTCTGGCTTCTCACTGATTTTAGTTTTGCTTGTTCTTGGTTTAGAGAAAATAGATTAGTATTAAATGAAAATAAGTCAAGGTTATGTTTTTGGTCAGAAGTGGAATGAATCAGTCTCAGACTTTTTTCCTGTGTCTTCTATGACTTCCGCTGAAACTTCCCTTTTCGGATAATTTGTGTGGAGAATTGGAGTAGTTTTTCAATAGTAGGCTTCAATATGATGATATTCATGTGCTTAGAAAGAAAATTACACTACCTGTCAAACTGATGTTCCAATGTTACCATGCCTTTATGGTACCTTCTTCCCCTTTGCTATTATGTTTCCAATAGGGCAGACAAACTTGTTTCCGGTTGACATGAGACTTTCATTATTAATGCAAATGTGTTCCATTGGCTGATTAGTGTGCTCTCTAGTCAAATTTGGAACACTCACATTTCTTTTAACTATTTTTATCCACTAATAATTTCTTTTCTAAGAGTTCAATTTTTCCATCGTCCAATGTCTAGAAAGCATTTATTATTTCCTTATTTAGCGCAGAGAAAATAGCACTACCTGACCCTCTTTCCTTTATCTATGTGGTGAAAACAATTATAGACTAAAGAGTTTTATTTTTATAAAAACATAGATTTTTTGCAAAGACATCATTTGAACTCACAATGAAACATAAGTATGGATTCTTTTTCTCATCACCTGGAGAGAGGCAATGACATAGATGGCAGGGAAGGGATGATCTCTAAGTTGTTGGACAGCACAATGCCGTGCTGCCAGGAAGGGCAGCTGAGGTCTCCTTGTAGAATCTGGTGACAGTGTGGTGATAACTCGTGCAGACAGAGCTATGACCATCTCAACTGATTGCTATGTGAGCTCTGACAGAGGCGAGGCCCAGAAGAGAGGACCCAAAAGAACCTCAAGTGATATGTTTGGATGTGAAGTATGACTAATAAGGACTCTGCCTGACACAGTAACCTTGGAATGTTATTTGTGATTTGTGACTCAGTTTCCTAATTTGCTAACAATCTTTCTCACACAAACTCCTTATTAGTGTAATGGAGAGAATCAAAATGCTATTGTAATTCACAACTATCTAAAGAAGCTGCTAACTTCTAAGGAAATAGATTTCCCCCCTTAAAAGTATTTTCCTTTTTGCCACTGGGTTGTAAAAAGATGAGCTTCAGGACATATATGGGAAGGCCAGGAGTCTATAGAATTGGGTCAAGAATGTTAAATTGCTCTCTGCATGATGAAGTAAAAATTTTGAGATTTCTGGAATGAAAAGAGGGATCTGAGAACACTCGAAGCATCTAGAACCCAATAACCGGGGTGGGGAGAGGAGGTGGAATCTTGGGATATTGGTTAATGAAAAAGCAGAGAGCAGGCTGCCTCATTTTTACTTTTTACTATCTCTGTGACCTTTGGACATGATTATTAGCTTTTCTGTACCCTATTTACCTCATCTGTAATATAAGGACTACAATAAAACCTAATTCATAGAATTGTTATGAGAATTAAATGAATTGATAGTTGTAAAGTGTTAAGATCTATGCCTGGCACAGGGTGTTGGATGTAATATGTAATATATTTTCCCAAAGTCTAAATTATTAAATTTAGAATGATACCATGATGATTGGGGTGGAAAAAGGGATGGTGCTGAGGTAGGACCCAAGGGACAGAGGGTTTCAGCATACAGGGGAGATTTAATCATTCCTGATCTGGGTAAACTCAAAGCTCTGTGATATTCCTAATCATTTGCAAGGTAACGGTTGCAGCAAACCTCACATACACATATCCCAATGACAAAATATAATTGTTGGAGACAATGAAGTCTGAATCCAGATCAGCACTGTCCAATAGAAAGATAATCTGAGCCACAAATATAATTTTAAGTTTTTGAGAGATATATGAAAGGGAAAAATAAACAAAATGTAATAATATATTTTATTTAACCTAATCCTATATAATAAAGAGGTAATATGCAAATTGACTATCACTACAACACACAAGATGGCCACCCCCATGTGGACACAAGATGGCCTCCACAAGATGGCCAGCAGGGGAGGGCAGTTAGGAGGGACCAGGCCTGCAGGGGAGGACAGTTGGGGGGGGGGATCAGGCCTGCAGGGGAGGATAGTTGGGAGGGACCAGGCCTGCAGGGGAACACAGTTGGGGGCAACCAGGCCTGCAGGGGAGGGCAGTTGCGGGGGACAAGGCCTGCAGGGGAAGGCAGTTATGGGGGACCAGGTCTGCAGGGTAGGGCAGCTGGGTGGGACCAGACCTGCAGGGGAGGACAGTTGGGGGCAACCAGGCCTGCAGGGGAGGGCAGTTAGGGGCACTCAGGCTGGCAAGGGAGGGCAGTTAGGGGTGACCGGGCTAGCAGGGGAGAGCAATTAAGGGCAATTGGGCTGGCAGGGGAGCAGTTGGGCCTTGATCAGGCTGGCAGGGCAGTGGTTAGGGGCAATCATGCAGGCAGGCAGGCAGGCAAGTGGTTGGGAGCCAGCAGTCCTGGATTGTGAGAGGGATCCCAGATTGGAGAGGGTGCAGGCTGGGTTGAGGGACACCCCTCCTGCCCCGTGATCAGTGCATGTCATAGAGACCAGTCATTCTGCTGTTTGGTATATATTACTGGTATAATTTACATGTTTATATACTTGGTCTTCAAAATCTGGTGTGTATTTTTCTTTTATAGCACATCTCAATTCAGGCTAACCATATTTCAAGTGCTTAATAGTCATAAGTGTCTATTGGCTATAGCATTGGACAGCACTGAGGTAAATTAAGGGAGAGGAATATACACAGATGTCTTCAAGTACATAAAAGATCTACTAATGCTCCATTATTTTCTAGTTAACTGAGAGCTTTCAGCACCTGCATACTCATTATCTTGGTACCAAAAGATGCAATGGAAACTTTGAAGTAACTATAGGCATATGTCCCTTAATGACATGGCTACATGCTGAGAAATATGTCATTAGGCAATTTTGTCATTGTGCGAGCATCATAAAATACACTTACATAAACCTAGATGGAATAGCCTGCTACACACCTACTCTATATAGTACTAGAGGACCGGTGCATGAAATTCGTGCACTTGGAAGGGGGTCCCTCAGCCCGGACTGCACCCTCTCACAGTCTGGGAGCCCTTAGGGATGTCCAACTGATGGCTTAGGCCCACTCCCCATAGGGAAGTGGGAAATCCTTAGCGTTGCCACGGAGGTGAAAGAGGCACCCACCACTGCTTTTGCACTAGCCAGCCATGAGCTGGCTTCTGGCTGAGCAGCGCTCCCCCTGTGGGAGCACCCTGACCATCAGAGGACAGCTCCTGCAATGAGCATCTGCCCCCTGGTGGCCAGTGCGTGTCATTAGTGACCAGTTGTTCTGCTGTTTGGTCAATTTGCATATTAGCCTTTTATTATATAGGATGTCTTATTATGGGCAAGGCCTCTAATTCATTTTTTTTTTTTTGGTAGTTAAAGGGAGGGGAAGAATTTTCACTTGAGCCTGAAGCTAAAATTCCCCTTGGCTCAAAAATCTGCGTACCACTGAGACACATCTTGGTGAGGCTCATTCTGAACCCCCACACTGTTCTATTATGTGTATAAGTATTGGGAACCACCTTATCTCTTTAGTGAAAGGAACCTTTTGTTATGTTACAATGACTAACTTTATCTCATGAGTTGTGTTTTGGCTTCAAGCCTATATCCAGTATTCATGCAGCAACTTCAACTCATCTGTTCAATATTTACCTGGCATATCTTTTATTTTATTTTCTCTAAATCTTTCTATATTTCTATGTATTACATAGGAATAGCCCATGGACACAGACAATAGTCTGGCAAAGGCCTGGAAGGGGCGGGTGCAGGGTGGAGGAGATCAATGGGAAAAACAAAAAAAAAATCTAAAACAAAGGAACATCTGTAATACTTTCAACAATAAAGATACATTTTAAATAAAGGAAAATATCTTAGTTGAAAAGAGTTTTATGTGAAACAATATAAGTAGTTGCTCTACACTGTACTTTATATTCTCAACTCCTCTCAAAGAGATATTAATTGACCCTGTGTTCACTTAATATTAATTGACCCTGTGTTCACTGACTGCAGGCCTGACTTCCACAACGCTGACCCAGCACTGACTGCCATGGGCCTGTGACCAGACCCTGCTTTTCTCTTCTGGCCTCTGTCTGGGCCTGATCACAGCCCCTTCAGCAGTCAGTGCTGGGTCGCCTTGGCTGAGGAGCCCGCAACCTGGCAGTCAGCGCTGGGTCACCACGGCAACCCAGTGCTGACTGCAGGACTGACTTCTGGTTGGTCGAGCCTCTGGTCATTGTGGATGTGATGGACACGGGATTTTTATATATTAGGATTGTTTCTAGGCTACACACTTGTACAGCATGTTACTATACTGAATACTAGACAGTTGTAGAACAATGGTATTTTCATATCTGAACATATCTAAATATAGATGAGGTGTGGTAAAAAATATGGTATAAGAGATTTAAAAAATGGCACCCTTGTATAGGGAACTTACCATGAATGGAGACTGTAGGACTGTAAGTTGCTCTGGGTGACTCATTGAGTGAGTGTGAAGTCCTAGGACATTGCTGTACATACTGAAAATTTTGTAAACACTCTGCACTTAGGCTACACTAAATTTATAAAACAACACAAGATTAAAGAAAGCACAAGAGAAAATTATGGAATCAATAGACACAGTAAACACAAGATGTATGAGGCTGTTGGTGTAACATGACATACTATTATAGAGGAAACTTTTTTTTTTAATAGAAAGAGTATATTCTAAAAAACAATCTATAATAATAAAAGGGTAATATACTAATTAGACTGGATGTTCTTCATGATGAAGCCTAGGCCAGAGGGAAGCCAGCCCCAGGTCCTGGGTGATGGAGGGAAGTTGGTGCTGGCAGCCAGGGGAAGGAAGGCCTACTCTTGCATGAATTTTTGTGCACTGGGCCTCTGGTAAGAAGTATAAAATAGTAAATCCATAAACCAATAATAGTCATTATTATCATTATCAAATATTATGTACTATACATCATCGTGCATGCTTTGCTTTTTTATACAACTGGTAGTGCAGTATGTTTGTTTATAGCAGCATCCCCAGAAACATGTGAGTAATTCATTGACCTATATCACTCTACTAGTGGCCTGGTGCATGAAATTCATGCATGGTGGGGTGTCCCTCAGCCCGGCCTGCACCCTCTCCAATCTGGGACCCCTTGTGGAATGTCCAACTGCCAGTTTAGGCCCAATCTATTTGGGATCAGCAGGGATCAGGCCTAAACCAGCAGTTGGACATCCCTCTTGCACTCTGGGACTGCTGGCTCCTAATCGCTCACCTGCCTGCCTGCCTGATCGCTCCTAACCACTCTGCCTGCTGGCCTGCTTGCCCCCAACATCTCCCCCACCCCCGCCAGCCTGCTTGCCTCCAACTGCCCCCCCTGCCAGCCTGATTGCCCCCAACTGTTCCCCCCTGCTGGCCTGCTCACCCCCAACTGACCCCCCTGCTGGCTTGCTTGCCCCCAACTGCCCTCCCCCGCTGGCCTGATCACCCCCAACAGCCCTCCCCTCCTGGCCTGATCACCCCTAACTGCCTCTGCCTCGGCCCTGCCACCATGGCTTTGTCCGGAAGGATGTTTGGAAGGTCTCCTGGTCTAATTAGCATATTACCCTTTTATTAGTATACTAGAGGCCCGTTGCACCAAGAGATTCATGCCATAGGTCTTCCTTCCCTTGGCTTCAGCACCAGTTTTCCTCCAGCACCTGGGACCCAGGCCTTCGCTCTGGCCAGAGTCTGCCTTCTTCGTCTTTGATGCAGACACCAGCTGGAATCTGCCATCTTTGTCTTTGCTGCAGACTCCGGAGTTTGCAGTTTTATCTTCACTGCGGCACTCCACTCCTGTAGATCCCTTCGCGGCCCACCCCTCCCCTCCCCCCCGCCCCCTCTCATAGCAGGTGTCCTGCCCTGCCTGGCCACTCCGCGCCTGGAGCAGCTGGGTGGCAACCATCTTTGGCCTTCTAATTTGCATACTCACTCCGATTGGCTGAGGGCTTAGCGGAGGTACAGTCAATTTAGATGTTTATCTATTATTAGGTAAGATATATATATATACACAGTATATATATTCAGTTCGCTGTTGACTGAAATGCTGTGATATGCTACATGATTGTACTTTTTTCCTCCTATGTGAGATAAATTCTGAGGTAACCCTCTCACTCCATTCTATATTTTCTTTCTGTTACATTTATATTCTACTGAACTGAACTTATTTGAAGCATCAAGACATACACAAGGTATGCACAAGTAAATAGTGAATCCCATTTAATATGCTTGCACTAATCCAGAATAGTTTAAGTAAAACCACACCGCATCACCTGCGGGAATTGGTTCTGATGTCCCCTGGTGTGACTTTCTGCAGCAGCTTTCAAGCCTGCTGTCCAATGTTCCCACCTGCACTAAGCCATGCCCTGCCCCTATCAGTAGTGACTGGTGAATGCAGGCATTTGCTAGACCTATTCAGTATAAATTTAAAATCACAGTAATACATATAGAAAGCTCTTCTGTGGAATTAAAGTTTTCATGCATACTTAATTTAACTACACAAATGTGTCTATATAAGTAAAAATAGGTAAACTAACTAATTTGTCAAAATTTTAACATTCAAAATACCTATTTTATTATATAACAGACTTTCAGCTTTAAGAGACACCCACTTGCCGAAACCGGTTTGGCTCAGTGGATAGAGCATCGGCCTGCGGATTCGATTCTGGTCAAGGGCATATGCCTTGGTTGCGGGCACATCCCCAGTGGGGGGTGTGCAGGAGGCAGCTGATCGATGTTTCTCTCTTATCGATGTTTCTAGCTCTCTATCCCTCTTCCTTCCTCTCTGTAAAAAATCAATAAAATATATAAAAAAAAAGGAGACACCCACTCGCTTGCATTAGTCTATTATATCTAGGTTTTACTGTAACTCTGTAATGAACATGGGTGTGGGGAGGAGGAGAAGGGTAAAGGGGGAATAAACAGTGATGGAAGAACATGAGCTGGGATGGTGAACCATAACACAGTGTACAGATGATATGTTGAGGAATTGTGCACCTGAACCCAGTATAATTTCGTTAACCAGTGTCAATCCAAATAAATTCAATAAAAAGAAAAAAAAAAGGAAATGAAGCTAAATATTACCTAGTTTCTCTTGTTATTTTTCAAGTACATTATTGCTCAAAGTGGAGTGACTAATTTTAGCAACTGGAAAATTCAGGAGAAACAGCTGTAAACAGTCTCTGGGCAAAACAAATGCAACCTTGTGGACATGGTTGGTTTCTGTTTATTTTTATTCTTAGGAAAATGCCTGTTAAATGAGATAATGCATCTAGAAAAAGCCTGCTTTGTAGTTCATACTTGACAAACTATTATTTTTATCATCGTTAGCCATGCACTGCTCTTTTTGTACATCAGAGATGTATGAATGATAGTACTTATATGCCTAGATCTTCAATCTTGAAGGACAACAGCATTATCTATTTGTGAAATAATCTAAAGCACTGTAATGGGTGTCATTAAATCTTGTCTACCTGAGGCAATATAAATCATTTGGGTAAATGAACCAATTAAAAACCAATTACCAACATGGCCTGAAAAGGGAAGATTGAGGAATGGAAAGAAAGGTTGATGTGGCCTCCCTGAAGCTGGTAGGGAAGCTCTACCCCTGAGGTTTCGGGGAATGGATTTGACAAGATGGTTAGAGTGTGGCAGTTCTTCTCAGAGGCATTAACTCCTGCATTTCTTGTCAAAATGGATGCTTGCTGGCTAGATACAAAGAATGAACTGCATTGAGAAAATGGTCAGATCCATGATGGCTCTTCATTTGATGATTTATTCATGTGGTTTGAAATTTATTTAGCACAGATCATTTTCCTCTGAAACTTGTCAGGATTTGGGTCTACGGCAAGATTCTTCAAATCAGTAGAAGCCATAAAATCATGAGTCTGTTTTCGGAGTTATAAAATTTGGTTGAATCTGATGGGGAGTCTTAATAGAAGCTAAAATCACCAATTCAGTGACAATTTTATTAGATATGGTTGAGGGGAAGACTATCTAGGGGTGGTTATTGTTTTGTAACAGGCCACTAATTCATGGATTCAAATGGATTTTTCATTTTTCAAGCATATGTTGTCAATTTGCAATGACATAAAACACAATTTTCTACTTCCTTTTCCTGGTCCTCTGGTGATTTAAACCTATGAGTTAAGTGAATAGATACAACTCCCAGGATGTAGTATACCAAGTATTTTTCAGTTTCTGATTTCACCAGCAATACTTTGCTTATGGGGAACTAAATGCCTCCTAACTGTAATTCTACTCTATCCTCCTCATTTATTCTTGCTCCATGGTTGCCCATGAGTTGTCATTTCTGAGGAATCTAAAAGTAGAAATGAATATGAGAATAGATTGGTGATTTGGCCATCCTCACTCATGAATTAAGCAGATGGAAAGCTTTTGGGTTGGCAAAACCCATGATTCAAGGATTAGATAATATAGAGGTATAAAGCATACCCCTGTTTTATAAATACATGGGCTCCATTTCATAATCTACAAAGTCTAAATGTATATTTCAAGTGATAATTTGTTAATAAGTCTGAGTTTTCAATGATATATGTATTTTTTTGTTTTGTTTTGTTTTCTGGCATCCCTAGGTATTTAGATATAGGGTTGGAATAGCTGCATTGCTTAGTGCTAGTCAAATGTCATTTTATGCCAGAAATCTCTTGAAAGATGATTAGATATAAAGTCAGGGATAAGAGGAAAAGGGGGTAATAGAAACCTGTATACTGCTTCTACATATCCTGTGAAATTATTCTTGAATAATGTATATTTTAAAGTGTGATTTACATGTTTTTAAAATATCAGAGGTAATCCAATAAATATATTAAATCTAAGACAGTGGTCATATGTTCAACTGCATATTGGTTACAGTGTATGTGTGTTTTTGTTTTTTAAAATAAGAATCCCTATCTAAGACCCTCTGATTCAATAATCTCTATTTTACAATATATTGCACATTTTCCTTCTCAACAATTTTATTAGCAGTTTTCATTTTCTTCATTACTTTCTTCTTATTTAAATTTTTCTTCTTCATTCTTTTAAAAAGACATTTTAAAAATGAGCTCAATATATCAGCCTTCTCAGAGTAATAATTGATTCTTTCATTCCTTTCATTTATTAGTTTCCCTATTATCTCTTCTGTTTCTGTCTCTCCCCTAATATATCTATTACACATTTTAATTTTTTTCTTCTTATAATGTATTTTTTATTTCCTTATTTTTACTTAATTTGCTTTTCTTCTCTTTATCAAGATCTATACTACTTTGGACTGGGGAATGAAAGAAAATAATATGGTAGAACCATTAAACTCTATTTTGGCTTATTTTTTTCCTTATTTTCCACAATGCTTTATACCTTCCTATTATAAAAGAAGTTATTCAATTCTTTTTATTTTGTGATTTTTATTACAGACCCTCAAGATGCCTTAGGAAAACAGTTAACCCTTTCTTTAACTGTGGAAGAAGGGCTCATTGAGATATTAAAAAAGGTATTAATTATAGTTTTGTTCTTTTATTTTTAAAAATGAGTCTGCCCCCTCATCCCTATCTCAATATGCAACTTTGTTCTTTACTTGTCAGGGTTTTTAATTTATCTTAGAAGATTTATTTAAAAAAACAAGGCAAACATATTTCAAGTATATACAGAAATACTAAAAAAATGAAAAAAGACCACACCCTGTTAAATGGAGTTTTATATCAAATGAGCTTTTAAAAGCATTTTTAAATTAACTCATGTATTCTTGGTTCACCAATAGATTTTTAAAATTATTTTTGATTGAATTTATTGGGGTGACAGTAGTTAATAAAATTATATATATTCATATGTATAATTCTATAAGCTAAGTGAAATTAACTAGAGAAGGACAAGTACCATATGATTTCACTTATATGGAGTATATAATTAATAAACTAAACTAAGAAACAAAATAGATATAGATTCATAGATACAAAGAAGGGACCGACAGCTTTTAGGAGTGGGGGGTAGGGTAGGAGGACTGGGTGAAACTGTGAAGGTATTAAGAAAAAATAAATAAACAGAAACTCACAGACAACAATATGGTTATTACCAGAAGGAAAGGGGGTGGGGGAAGGTAAATGAGAGTAAAGGGGGGATAAATAGGAGACTTGACTTTAGATATTGAACACATAATATAATATAAAGGTGATGTATTATAGAATTGTACACCTGCAAATAGATCTTTAATTAAAATTTGTTATTTTATTTAACTTTTAGGTTTTTAAAACTGTATCTTTATTGTTGAAAGTATTGCAGATGTCTTCTTTTTGTTCCCCATTGTCTACCTCTACCTCATCCTTGCCCCACCTCCCACCCTCAGGCTTTCACCACACTTGTCTGTGTTCATGGGTTATGCACATACAGTATGTATATATGTTCTTTGGTTAATCTCTTCCTACCCTCTCGACACCTCCCTCTCAGATTTCTCAGTCTATTCCATGCTTCTATGTCTTTGGATTATTATGCTCATCAATTTATTTTGTTCATTGGATTCCACATATGAGTGAGATCATGCGATACTTGTCTTTCTCTGACTAGCTTATTTTGCTTAGCGTAATACTCCTCAGCTGCTTCCATGCTGTCTCAAAGGGTAAGAGATCTTTTTTTATAGCAGCATAGTTTTCCACTCTGTATATATACACCACAGCTTTTTAAATCCGTTCATTTACTGATGAGCACTAGGGCTGTTTCCAGATCTTAGCTATTATAAATAGTGCTGCTATGAACATAAGGGTGCATGTATTCTTTCTGATTGATGTTTCGGCATTCTTAGGATATATTCCTAGAAATGGGTTTACTGGGTCAAATGGCAGTTTGACATATCTTGAAAAAATACTCCAAAAATTTATATGGAACCAAAAAGGACTCCAAATATCTGCAGCAGTCTTTGAAAGAAGAACAAAGTTGAAGGTATCGCAATACAGGATATCAAACTATACTACAAAGCCATTGTAGTCAATACAGCCTGATATTGGCACAAGAACAGGCATATGAACCAATAGAACAGAACAGAGATCCCAGAAATCAACCCATGCCAATATGGCCAATTAATATTTGACAAAGGAAGTAAGAGCATACAATAGAGTAAAGATAGTCCCTTCAATAAATGGTATACATGTAACAAAGTAAAACTAGACCAACAATGTACACTATACACAAGAATAAACTCAAAATAGATAAAATGTTTAAATGTAAGTCACAAAACCAGAAAAATCACAAAACCACAATTCTAGAAGAAAACATAGACAGTAAAATCTCAGACATCTCATGGAGTAGTATTTTCACCAATACATTGCCTAGGGCAAGGGAAACAAAGGAAAAAATTAACATATGAGACTACATTAAACTAAAAATATTCTACACAGCAAAAGAGACCAGCCTCAAAATGAAAAATGAACCTACTGTATGGGAAAACATATTCACCAAAGATACATCTGATAAGGGGTTAATTTCCAAAATACACAAAGAACTCATAAATCTCAGCACTAGGAAGACAAATAATTGAATTTAAAAAATGGACAAAGGGCCCCAATAGATACTTCTCCAAAGAGAACAGATGGCCAACAGACACATGAAAAAAATGCTGAAAGTCAGTAATCATCAAAGAGATGCAAATTAAAACTACACCTCACACCTGCCAGAATAGCTACCATCAGTATATCAACTGACAACAAGTGCTGGTGAGGATGTAGAGAAAAAGGAACCCTAGTACACTGCTGGTGGGAACGCAGACTTGTACTGTGGAAATAAGTATGGAGGTTCCTCAAAGTATTAAAAATAGATCTGCCGTTAGACCCAGTGATCCCATTACTGGGAATATATCCTAAGAATCTCAAAATACCAACCAGAAAAAATATATGCACCCTCATGTTCATAAAAACGTTTTTTACAATAGCTAAGATCTGGAAACAGCCCAAGTGCCCATCAGTAGATGAGTGGATTAAAAAAGCTTCAGTACATTTACACAATGGAATACTATGCAGCTATCTATCTATCTATCTATCTATCTATCTATCTATCTATCTATCTATCTATCTATATATAAAAGGCGAATATGCTAAGTGTCTGACCACCTGACCAGTCACTGTGACATGCACTGACCACCAGGGAGCAGACACTTAGTGCAGGAGCTGCCAAGCTGCAGTGACTTAGCATTGGCGGTTCTTGGGTGTTACACCCTGAAACCAGAGAGGATGGAGCCCGATTCCTCATGATATCATGCGAATCCACCTTTGACCATGGGTTATGTTGTTGCTGGGGCACTATTGGCCCTGAATCTGGTTTACTGCACACTTCCGTTTGTATTCCACACCCTGTATGACAGCAACTTTGCAGAGTCTCACACTCTGGGACCCCTTGGGGGATGTCAGAGAGCTGGTTTCGGCCTGATCCCCACAGGCCAGGCTGAGGGACCCCACCTGCCAGAGGGACCCCAATCACTCCTCAGACTCTTGCAAGGGACCACAGGAGGTTGGCTCCAGGGCATGTCTGGCCCGTCTTGCCCAGTCTTGCCCTGCTGGCCACCTTCTAATTAATTTCCTTTCAATGTGCATGAATCCGTGCACTGGGTCACTAGTAAGAATTAGAAAATGAAAAGTTGAAGGTATAATTTGAGTAGATTATATCTTCTACCAGTATTTTTATTCTTTAGTTTGTTTTCAAATACTGAGGATTGTGTATATTGTGTTTTTAATTTCTTAGGATTAATTGGTATCACTCAGAGGTGGAATGAAATACTATAGTTTAAAATAATTTGTAACAGATTTTTACTCTGGAATACAAACTTTTGTTATTTAATAAGAGTTTAGCAAGTTGGATATATATAAGATAATATATAAAAGTGAAATGCATTTAAGTGTGCCACCAACAAACAAAATTTAAGAAAAAGATGCTATTTACAATAGCAATAAAAATATTATTTCTTGCAGTGAACCTTATATAACATGTACCAGACATTTATGCAGGAAACTATAACTTTATTATAGGACATTGTATAAAAAAAATCTATATATTAGGTTCATGCAGGATGACTTGATATTGCAAATGTTATTTGTCCCTAAGTTAGCTTGTAGATTCAATGCAGTTCCAATCAAAATTTCAAAAGAAATTTTTGGGGAACTTGACAAACTAATCTATATATATGTAAAAGCCTAAGTGACCCTTATGACTAGTCAACTGACTGACCAGTCGACCGGTCACTATGACATGCACTGACTACCAGGGGGCAGGCACTCAACGCAGGAGCTACCCCCAGTGATCAGTGCACTCCCACAGCCAACCTCCCACAGCTGGCCAACCTCCCGTGGCCCCTACCCCCAGCCAGCCAACCTCCTGTGGTCCCTCCTCTAGGCTGGCCAACCTCCCACAGTCCCTCCCCTATCAGGACTGAGCAACATAGCCCTAATAGTCGGCCAGGCCAAGGGACCCCACCAGTGCACGAATTTATGCACCAGGTCTCTAGTTAAAAATAAAAATCTCTTACCCTTTGAGACAGCATGGATGGACCTGGAGACTATTATGCTAAGTGAAATAAACCAACTAGAGAAAGACGGACATCACATGGTTTCACTTAAAAGTTGAATCTAAAGATCAAAATAAACTGATGAATAAAATAGATCCAGATGTATGAATGCATGGAACAGAGTAACAGACCTCAGTTGGGCAGGGTTGAGGGAAGGGGGACAGGAAGAGATTAACTAAAGAATATCTGTGCATATCTGCATAACTCATAGACACAGATACTAGAATGGGGAAGGCCTGGGGTTGGGCAGGCATTAGGTGGAGGGAGCAAAAAGAGAGAAAATGGGAGACATTTGCAATACTGTTAACAATAAAATAAAATAAGAAAATGATGAAGGACATTAGAGACCTACTGTAGTTAAGCTCTTCAGGAAGCAGTCTCTGAGACAGGAAGTTAAAGACTGGTTTTAACTATATCTATAGTTGAAAAAGAAGTTATGTGGAATGTACAACCAGCCCCAGGAATATAATCATAATATATCCCTCTTGACTTTTAGAGCAAAACCATAAAATGTGTAGCAGAAAATTATTTACAACTCAAAAGATAGCATCTTGCATGCTCCTAGACTCTAGCAGAGCATAAGCATCTGATCACAGGACATGAATTGGCCTTGCAGCGAGAACTGACCATCATGAACTAGGCTCTGTTAGGCATCCAAAAGCATACGATTCACTGGGGCCAGTAATTTATTGTGAGACAGAAGTGGCACAGGTGGAATCAGACAAGAGCAGGGCCAAAGTGCAGACTTTCATGTGATCCACCACTGCTGTACTTGAGCCTCTCATTTAAACCTATTGCTCATACCTCTGGTGCAAGGGTCCCATGTGATAGAGAGGAAAAAGTTTGTGCATAATTTGTGTAGAGACTTCTGCTCAACTCAGGGGTGACCTTGACATACTGTGGTAACAGGAACTCCTCCCACTGGGCAGAGCTCTGGGGATGATGGATGTGCCTTATCATCCACTTTGTTTGGAAAATGATGTGATATAGATGAATATATATAAAGACTCATAAGCTGTGCTGACTATCTTGGCTGGTTGTTCAGGGACCTGAAAAACAAAAGAGTAGAAGACTAAGAACATGAAGCAATGAGGAAAAGGAATGAAGACAAACATATGGTAGTGTAGATGAAGTATAAAGTTTTTTCCAGGAACAATTGTCAGAGTTGTGTATGTTTCATGTCTTCATTTCCTCACCTCTCATGTTCTCCTAAACCTCCTGTGCTCAGGCTTTCAACCTCACCACTTCATTTTCAAGATCACCTATGATCCTCATTTCACTGAATCTAAGGTCTATTATATCCTTTATTTACTTGATCTCAACAGCATTTGACATTAATGGTCACACCTTTGCTCTTGAAATACTTTTTTTTCCCACATATCTTCTAAGATATCTCTCTTGGCTTTCTCTTATTACATTGAATACTAATTTTCAGTCACTTTTAGGCTTCTCATCTTTCTGTCTTGTAAATATTTAAGTGCCCAGTACTAAGGCCTTCACCCTCTTTTTTTATCTATATACTAGAGGCCTGGTGCACGAAATTAGTGTAGGGTAGGGTCCCTAGGCCTGGCCTCCCTGCCTCCCTACCTCCTCCTCCCCTCGCTCCCTCAGTGCCACCGCTGTGGTCACCCGTCATGTTCCACGCCAACCCTGGTGGTCAGCGCACATCATAGCAAGTGATAGAACTCCCGCTCTCCAGGTTGAACTCCCAAGCAGACAATTTGCATATTAGCCATATATATATATAATTTACTCATTATTTGATATTACATATTTCTAGGGCTATGGATGCCACCTATGGTGCTGACTCCTCCCTCAGCTCCAGGTTGGTATATTGGACTGCAAACCTGCCATATGAACCCGAATGAATAATGAATATGCCTTACTTAGAATGCCTAAACTCTCTGGGTGGACCTGCTTATCCTGGTCATTCTCCAATTGTCTCCACATACATAACATCTGCTCCATCAGCATTAGATCTTACATTTAAACTCAAATTACAGCATGCACTGAACCCCTTCTTGCAATCTCAACCTCCCTCCCTAGGAAAAGCCTCCCAAATGCTAAAAGCTAACTTATCAACATCCCATAGTTGTATTCATGTTCTGCTACATTCATTTCTCACCAGAGCCATCCCAGTGACGGTTTTTTAATAAAGGACATAAAGTCATGTCACAGCTCAAAGCCCACAGATGGTTTCCCTTCCATCTTCACTAATAAAAGAGAAAGATACAAATTGACCATACCTTCGCAAAGCCCACCAGCCAATCAGGAGTGAGTATGCAAATTAACCCAACAAAGATGGCAGGTTAATTTGCATACACAGGCACCAAGCAGCCAGGGGCGGGACACAGGCATTCTGCACCGCCCCAGCCGCTCTGGGCCTCTGGGCAGTGTGGGAAGGCAGAAAGGCAGCTGGGCGAGAGCGAAGATAGAAAGGCGGCTCCGGCCTGAGTGAAGGCAATACTGGTAGCCAGGGGAAGGAAGGCCCATTCTTGCATGAATCTTCATGCATCAGGCCTCTAGTTTGGAATAAAATCCTAACTCCTTACCATAGACATAAAGGGACTACCTGAATTAGCACATGCCTATATGTTTGACCCCTTCTTCTAGTCCATTCTTCTCTTCATTTATTTATTTGAGCAACTAGTATTCTCACCATTGCCCAAATCTACTTTTTTTTATAGTTTTTGTTGTTTTTTTGTTTTTAATATGTCAAATCTGCTTCAAGCATAAACATATAAAATTATTTTTAAAATAAAACAATGGAAAAGATGGATGAATACTTTTAAAAAGTTAACAGTAGTAAATGAATATAAGATTATATATTTTCTTCTTTTTATTTTCTTCTGTCTTCTAAAGGTAGATCGTTGTTGTTTTTTTTTTTGATTGTTTGTTTGTTTTTTCATTTCTACTTTAGGCACTGTGTTCTTGCCATTCCCTAGCAGAAATCTTCCTTCCCTAGGTCTTTATGCATGTCTCTCCCGTCACTCAACTCCCTGGTCAAATGCCACCTTTTTAGTCTTTGTATGAGCAGCTTATTCAAAACTCATCCCTCTTCAATTTTCTTTAGCTTCCATTATTTTATCTGAAATGCTATATTCATTTTTGTTTGTTTATTTTCTCCCTTTCCATGTAGAACATAAATTCATGAGAGTAGATATAGATTGTTTGGTTCACTGCTTTTCCTCAGTACTAGAACTGTGCCTGAAATACTAAGCTATTTGGTAAACATTTGCAGAATAAAAATCAGTTTTCTAATTTATTGTCTTGTCAACCTTAGGATATATACAAGATATATGATACTTAAGCCAGTTTATAGATGAGGAGCCTGAGTGAGAAAGGTAATGTAATATGGTGGAAATAATATATTTATATTATTTAATGTTCCTTTTTAATGGCTTAAATTGGAGATTTCTTTTAGACTTTAGCACCAAGAGAAAAATGCCTGTTCACAGAATATAATGAAAGTACTTTTTTAAAATGTTCATGTTTCCTTCTTGAACATTGCTTCTAGGAATGTATAGTGAGGTTTTCACTTAAATCACTGCATTTTTTGTTGCTGCTAATAATGACCCATATGCTTTGCTTATGTTATTTCAGTTTTCTTATGTGAGGAAGAGAAAAAAAATTACCATTTTCCTCCTCTAGTTCTTTTTAGCTGGTTTAGTAATCACATAAACAGAATGCAGATTGACAAGAGAAAATGGAATTTAATATTGTGCACACAGGAACCCCACATACACGGGAGGTTCAGAGATAGAAAGGGGAATTGAGGTATATAAAACATCCTTAGCCAGGGATGAGATAAGGTGCCTGGGAGGGCTTCAAAAGATCATTGCAGTTACTATTACAATATGCTTTATTTTTTAAAACTGTACTGCTCTCCTTTCATTATTTTTATTGAATTTATTGGGGTGACATTGGTTAATAAATTTATATAGTTTTCAGGTGTACAATTTTATAATCAACTGTATTGACTATATTTTCTATTCTATACTTTACTTCCTATGACTAGTTTGTAACTGTAATCTGTAATTCTTAGTCCTTTCCCCTTTTTTTGCCCAGTCCTCCAATCCTGTTACCCTCTGGCCAGGTGGGTACCAGAAATATAGGGGGAGAATCCTTTGAAAATTATACAATTGACTAACCATTTCAAATGAACACAAAATAATATAAAATATAAACTGTAATTAAAAAAATAATTTCCACTTTACACATAAAAAGATCACTGCAAGATGTTAGGAAGAAGTTTGCCTTGTTCTATAGATAGGTGAAAAAAAGATAATCTCTTATGGGCAAGGCCTCTAATTCAAATTCTTCTAGGTAGTTAAATGGGGAGGCAAAAGTTTCTCTTGAGCCTGAAACTATAATTGCTTTTAGCTCAAAATAATCTTCCTACCACTGAGGTACACCTTGAGGTGACTCATTCAGGGCTCCACACATATTTTACCCATTAAAAATGTCTTGTTTGATTTTGCTTATAGTCCAATTGTGCTTTATTTTAAGGTTTAAAATTCAAGTGAATAATTCTGACAAAGTAGATAAACTTCAAGCCAGGTAGCTAAGAATGTATAAGCTGTAAGATATGTATTTGTTATAGTTTTAGGTGAAAGGGTTAGCAAAGTAAAGTAAGAGGAAATAATTTCAAACAGTATTCGAGAAGCTTTACAGATTTATCAGAGAAAGAAAAGCTCATAGAAAAAAAAAGAATAGTAAGTGGAGTTGTATAGATTATTAATTCTGTTAAAAAGGCTGATATATTCAGCTCATTTAAAAAATCTTCTTCTTTTAACAAGAAAAATGAAGACAGTAATGCGGGCAATTAGCTGCTGACATGACCACTACATATCTAGGTAATGATCAAAATCATGATGTGGGTGGCACCAGCAGCCCAGCCTCAAGAAGGAGAATGTACTCTGTGACAGGAGGCATGGAGTCTGGGCTTTATCAACTATTTAAAGTTCACAGGGAATGCAGGTAAAATACTAATTTTTTTTTTTAAATCCTATATTTATTTTCCACTTATAGCACACTAGTGTGCTTTAAGTTTATTATGAACTATTTCAACACTTATAAACAATATGAAATGAAGTTTATAAATGTCGGTTTTTAAAGAAGAAAGTGAAGCATATAGAATCAGCAATAAAAATACACTTTCAGAATTTTCTCAGTCTTAAAAAAAACTTTTCTATTAAAAAAATGGTTTTCTTGATATTTTTAAGAGTAAAATGAATCCATAGGCACATTTTTAATTATCATACTGTCTGATATGATGTTTTGTTGTTACATCACATTATGCCACACCATACCCTATATCTTATTATACTATACTAGAGGCCCAGTGCATGAAATTAGTACATTCGGGGGTGGGAGTGGCGATCCTTCAGCCCGGCCTGCACCCTCTTACAGTCCGGGAGCCCGCGGGGGATGTCTGACTGATGGCTTAGGCCCACTCTTTGCGGAGACCAGGCCTACACCAGCAGTTGGACATCCTTAGCACTGCCATAGAGGTGGGAGAGGCTCTGGCCATCACCTCTGAGCTCACCAGCCATGAGCCTGGCTTCTGGCTGAGCGGCGCTCCCTCTGTGGGAGCACACTGACCACCAAAGGGCAGCTCTTGTGTTGAGTGGGATTAGGCTGAAACCAGCTCTCCAACATCCCCTGAGGGGTCCTGGGTTGTGAGAGGGTGAAAGCCAGGCCAAGGGACCCACTGGTGCATGATTGGGGCTGAGGAGGGATGTGGGAGGTTGGCCAGCTGGGGAGGGACCATGGAAGGGCTCCAGGGCATGTCTGGACCATCTTATTCAGTACCAATCAGCTTGACCCCAGCAGCAAGCTAACCTACCAGTTGGAGCATCTGCTCCCTGGTGGTCAGTGCATGTCATAGTGAAAAGTTGAGCTGCCTTAGCATATCAATAGCATATTACACTTTGATTGCTTGAACTGATGACCAGACAACTGGACACTTAGCATATTAGGCTTTTATTACGTAGGATTGCATTGTGTTGTATATATTTGTTTTTATTTATAGTTCATAGAAGAATGTAAATGCTATGAAGCCAGAGGTTGGTCCTTTGTTATGGTTAAGTGTCTGGAATATAATAGGTCCTTAGTAAATATTTATCAATGAATGGTTTATACTTTACAGTTTAGTGAATTTCTTGCAGTAATTACTTAATTACTAAATGTTGCATGATTCTCTATACATGTCCCATTTCTTCATATCTTCAAAGCAAAAACACCAAAATTTTATCAAGGATGCTTGTATACAGAGTAGCCTTAGAAGATAGAGATAATGCTTCCTTCTGGAGCAAATGGCAGTTTTGTTTACTATCCAAAATCTGTAATGTTTCTCTTCAGGATAAAAATCAGTCAAGTTTGTTTATTACTTATTTTAAATCAGGCTTACTAAATTCAGGATATCTTTCCGGTAACCCACTACATGTACAGGTATCCACTGGCTTCACTGTATGGCCCCATGGGAACTTGGGTTTTGAAAACCAGAATAAGAAAATACAATACTCTAGCTATTGATATTGATGTACATAATAAATTAATCCTTGTCTCTGACCAAGCTGTCTTTTTCTCTTGCCAGCACCTATGAAATTGTGGCCAGTTAACTTGTTCCTTTCAAGCAGAGAGAAAACTCATACTCTTCAGTTTTTAATTCCACCTTCAGATAATTTTTAAAAATAGCATTGTATTGATGGACAGAGACAAATAGTAAATAACAACCAGTTGTACAAATTTTAATTTTGAAAATTAAGCAAAATCCCTAGACTCAGGTGGGAAGATAAATTCATAGGCTGTCTTGTCATATGGAATAATAATTTAAAAAAAAAACAGAAAAAGAAGAAAGACCATTAAAAACACTCACTTGAAAATTGGACGAATATTTAAAAAAATGATAAATATTTGCATTTTTATTTTATTATAATGTATCACTTTGAGAAAGATAAGCATTAGTATCTAGGAAAATTTTTACTTTTTCTATTCATATTAATTTTTATTTATCCAACAAATACCAAACACCAACTGTACTCCATGTACTATGCTTGATACTATGTAGTATGGAACACAATGTATTAAGTTTCTACTCACCCCCTGCAGTAGAATGGGGAAGACATTTAATACCAAGTAAAAACTCAAAATAAGGAAAATTAAGGCAGTCAAAAATTTCTGAGGTGACAAATAATGGAGTTACTCATTTAAGTAAAGGGGCCTGGGGATTCCTTTACCTCACAGAGAAAATGAAAATGAAAATGAAGATGAGGTAAAGTGACCCAGCCATGCAAAAATCCAGGAGGGTATGTGAAAAGGCCCTGGGGTGGAAAGGAGCTTGATCTGTTTTGAAACTGAAAAAAGGGTCTCATTGTAAGGTAATAACCAAGAAGTAGAATAGCTTTAAATAAGATAGGAGTAACAGGAGAAGATTCAACAATTCACTTCCCTACAGTTCAATTTTTGGATCTTGAGGAGGCATGCAATTGGAGATATCTGGTAGATAATTAGACATACTAAACTTCAATAGCCTACTGAGCTGAACATATGGCATTGTGACAAATGAGTGAGATTATCTGGAGAAGGGGAAGAAGTGGTAGACTGAGATGGAGGCTATGTAACTCCCATTATGTAGTGGTAAAAGGAAAATATGATAGCAATGGGAAAGAAAAGAATGTATTTCAGAGGTGAGAAAAAACCTGAAATAACAGTATAACAGAACTCCAGAAAGCATGATGTTTAGGAAGAAGGGTGTGAAGGGTGTGACTCTCAGTTCAAATAGTGAGGAAGACAAAAAGGTGCTTCTGGCAAGTATTCTGGATTGGCTTGCCCAGCATCCAGTGCATCCTTCTGTTTATTAGAAACTGTCACAATAAATGTGCTGTTTCTCAGAATTCCATGCAGGTTGGTTTGGGGATGTGATTTCGATTTTATAAATTACTAGAGGCCCAGTGCATGAATTTGTGCATGGGTGGGGTTCCTTTGGGGTGGCTTGTGGGAATCGGGTCCCAGCTTATGTCCCCAGCCTCACAGCTCTGCAGCCCCACCTGGCACACCCATTGGCTTGGTGCTGCTCCCTCACCTGCTCCACCAACCCCGATTGGGGCCGGGTCCCAGCCAGGCTCCCTCAGCACTTGGGAGCCAGGCAGCAGCCCCACCCCCCAACACTGCTGCTGGTTACCCTCTGTGGGGTGGTCAGCAGGGCGACCGGGCCCCCACTTGCACCTGCCTTGGCCTGGTGCCGCCTGCTCACTTGCTCCACTATCCCGCCACGATCCCACTCTCGTTGGGGCCCATCAGGGCTGGCAGGACCTTCACTGCTGTGTGCTAGCCAGCACCGCATCACTGATGCCTGCCATGTTCCACACTGCCCCCCTTGTGGTCAGCACATGTCATAGCGAGTGGTTGAACTCCCAGCCGAATGACTGCCCAAGGGAACAATTTGCGTATTAAGCTTTTATTATATAGGATGTGCTTTCACACTGATGTGGATTTTAAATGTAAATTCTTTTTATCTCATACAAATGCAATAAATGTACCATAATTCTGGAGGCTAAAATTTTGACAGTCATTTCCTAATGAATTCATTAAACACATCTAAGGTATTGTCCCAGTAAAAACACACTAGGGACAGCTTTCTGTTTCATGGGTTTCATTTACTCCAGTAATATCTTCAAGATAGTAGCTGGTAGAATAGATTCCTGACACCTCAACTTGCAGATTGTATCACAGGTAAAAGTTTCTTGATCTGCTCAGTTTGTGGTATTTTTCAAGTAATAACCCCTACAGATCTAGCCCAGAGTCTTCTCTTTTGACACTTTCACCAATATTGTTAAGTCCTAAATTTTTAAAATCCCTGATGAGTTAAAAAAATAGGTTGTTTTCTGATTTTTGCAACTCAACTCTGACTGATATAATATTTGCTATATTAGCAGCAAGAAACTCTAAAAAAAGAGAACCAGTAGAATCTGGAATGTGTCATCTGACCTAATTGAATTTGAAGACATGAGGATCTGGTTAATTAAGAGTATATTATACCAGTAGTCTTTGTTGAGTAGAGGGCAAAGGAGTTTTTTAAGAAGAAGTGTTTGGTTAGAACAAAATGCCTGTTAAAGACATGACTAAGGCAGACCATATGATAACTGCCACATCACAGAATGATGCACATGAAGAATGCAATATTTTTTGATAGCCTGACTGTGTTTAACTGTATTTGAGAGCTACAAGAAGAACATGACAAGCTCAAGGCTCTACATTCTCACCTCAAGGCAGCATCAGAGGAAAAGAACCTTTCATCTCTTATAACCAAATTTATGCACAAAATCTGATTCTGCAAATTAGATACTCTACAACATAGATTGAATTACAGCCACATTTTTATGTGAATGTTAGGGCATCAATTTGAAAAAAAATATGGCTCTCAGATTTGCAATAGTGACACTTGGAAGTATCTGATGACTCCACCCCAAACTACACTGACAGAAGCTGGTTTACTTTGTTTGGGGTCCTAAAATAGCTTCACCAAGAGTTATTGCTACTTATCCTTTTCTTCCCCTCTACTATGCACCACAACCTCCAACCTTCTAGCCAACAAAACATCTCAGCCTACCCAAAGGATCCAATTATCAAGTGAAACCAAGAATAGAAAACTTACATGTCCAAATAATTCAAATATGAGCTAATTTGTACTAGCAAAAACCTGGATAATATGTAAGTGATTCTTCAGTGATAGGTAGGTACACCATGGAAAAATAGCAAATTCGTAGATAAGGCAAATTTTATCAAAAAGAGACATGTACCAAAGATTCTGGTACATGTCAGTGTTTTAGCTGAATCTAGTAGTTAATAAGGGTTCCTTGGTTAACTAAAAGTAGCATTCAACTGTGGTCTTCACTTAATGACATGAACACACCTTGATATTGATTAATCAATTAAGATCTTTGCTAGTGACTAGTGAATCACAAGGTCTCTAAAATTAAAATAGATGAAAAGCAATAAGGTGCTACTTGGTCTTTTAATGAATATAACTTCAGCCTTGGTGAATAAAACCTTCAGCCACTTTTCATGAAAGAGAGTTACCTTCCCCATGCAATTCCCAGAACTGCATTAGTGGGAAAGTGGTTATCATTGGAGGAAGATCCCACAATGATATGTATATTTGTAAAAACATATACTATAAATCTTTCTCTGCTTGCAGCTATGGGGAAAGGAAAATTCCCATACCTTTCAAGATTAGGGGACAGTAGCTTTGAACTAGCACTATGGAGACAAAGAACATCCCTGGTTGGGGTTTATGAGGTCAGATGAAAAATGGAGTTTTGGTCTATGTGTATCTCACAGTTGTCTTAGTGGGTCTGTAACACCACCCTGTGGTTACTTTTACACCCTGGGTGTACGATTGAAGCAGTATAATTATAAATTGGCAGAAGCTTCACTCTGACTCCTTGACCCAGTCAGAACCATCAACGTAGGAAGAAGTTGCTTCAATCATGCCAAAATAGTAAACCGAAAATAACAGCATCCTTGGGTAAAACAGAGATATTAGTCCCGCCCTGAAAAACTTGGAAAATACAAGGGTGGTTATTCATATTATCTTATTTAATTCATGTGGATGAGTCATAGTGAGTAATAGTGACATACTATAAGCTTAATCAGATGGTAATTCCAAATATAGCTGCTGTTTTAGATGTGGATTCTTTAGTGGAGAATATCGATATCGCCCTTTGCCCCACGGTGCATCTAGTAATTTGACAGGTAATGTATTTTCCTTTCTATCAATGAGCAAAGAACATCAGAAGCAGTTTGAATTTATACAATTGAGACTGAAGTGCATCTTCCCTGATTTACTATGGGGTTATGCTAGCTCTTCGACTCTCTTTTACATGTTAGTACATAGCACCATGACTTTTTCACCTTACCTCAAGGCATTATGCTGCTCTGTTTCTATGGAAATTCTACAGGCTCCAAGGAAATACCACCTGGCAGAAACCTTAATCAATGAGAAAGAATAAGAGTACCAGAAATATGCAGGAGTATCTACAATATTTTTTCTTAAAATTTTTACATAAGATGCTGACTCTCTAAAGTAAAATACTACCAATGTATGGTAGGGTGTATAACATAAATAAATATAACACAAGATTAGCAAAAATAGTAGGGGGTATTGTATGTGTTTTACATTATATGTGAATTACTATAAAAATAGTTCAAGTTAGACTGTAATACACTAAGAATATACAAATTTTTCCTAAAATATAAAAGGAAGAAAAGAAACTTATTACTGAAAAACCTAAATAGATTATCAATGGAATACTAAAATATGCTCAATTAATACAAAAGGAAAGAGGAAAAGAGAGAAAAAAGATAGGGAAAAAGAACAAGATGGAAGCAATGATTGTCAGTTATAAAAAGACAAACAGATAAAACCCAAAATCATAGTTGGAGAACTTACCACTTCATTCTCAGTAATTTATAAGATGTGTAGGAGGAAAATGTTAATAAAAATATAAAAGATTTGAACAAATTTATTAACAAACTTGACCAAATGATATTTAAAGAATACTATACACAATACCTTTAAAATAAATATTTTTTTCAAGTGTAAGCAGAATAATCTCCAAGGTATACCATGTGCTCATGTGCTGGCAATGAAAAAAGTTTCAAGAAAATTTTAAAAGCTGAAATCAGAAACAAAAGAAGGCAGAACAAATAAGTGTCACTACTTAGCCTCTGTCATTTTGTCACCCTGTTGATATCAGTGAGTTAATCTCAATTATTCTTTTTCCTCATCAGTATTTCTCACCTAAAGAAAGCAATAACCTATGTATTTCTTAGATACATGTTCTCTGACCACCATGAAATTAAGTTAGAAATCAATAACATTCAGATATCTGAAAGTCTCTGAATATTTATAAATTAAGATGTACATATCTGAATATTAAATTGATTTTTAAAAATCATTTAGGAAATTCTAATATAATTTGATATAAATAAAAATGAACAACATATTAAAATTTATAGTATATAGCTAAAGCAGTGGTAAAAGAAAACTTTAAATAGATATATTGAAAAGAATAAAGGTTTGAAATCAATTATTTAATATTACAGCTCAAAAAAACCTGGAAAATAACATAAAACTTTGTTTAAAGGTAGGAGAAAGGAAATAACAGAAGAAATCAATGAAACAGAAAGCATAATAACAGTAAAGAAACTTGATGAAACTGAAAGTTTATTCTTTGAAAAGATTTCTAAAACAATTGATAAAGCTTCATTCAGCCTATTATCCTGATAAGGACACAACTTAGAGGGCCTCTAGTGAGTGGCCTGGATGCTGAGAAAGAGGCTGTCTACCTCAGAGTCACTGTCACCAGAGAACTGAAAAAGGCACTCTCAATATCGGTGATTGTTGAAGCCTATTCACTTAGAATGCCTAGCACATTGGATGGGCTCATAATGAATGAGTGTAGTCATCATATTAAGCAAGAATAGAGTTGATACTTTAATGGCACCAAGCCTCAAGAAGTTATGGCCAAAGATCCAGTGGATTAAGTGGAAGCCACATTGATATTCTACCAGGACCAAACTGAAATTACAAATAAAATATAGAAAAATCATCCTAATAACCAACTGAAGACTAGCTGGAGTGAGCCCTTATAACCAAGGATGTAAAGACAATTTCACATACAGACTGTTAGGAAGTGCAGAGGCACAAGAGGCCTGGATGGGCTCCCACAGTCAGCAACTGAAGCTCAGGAGGGATATCTCTGCTGTGGGTGTTTCCCCTGAGAAATCTGGGGTCTAAATCCCAAACCAGGCTCCCTATCCCAGAGCACCAGAACCAAGAAAGGTGCCTACATAACATCTAACTGTAAAAAGCAGTGGAGTTGCCAAAACCGGTTTGGCTCAGTGGAGATAGAGCATCGGCCTGCGGACTGAAGGGTCCTGGGTTCGATTCCAGTCAAGGGCATGTACCTTGGTTGCGGGCACATCCCCAGTAGGGGGTATGCAGGAGGCAGCTGATCGATGTTTCTCTCTTATTGATGTTTCTAGCTCTCTATCCCTCTTCCTTCCTCTCTGTAAAAAAAAAAAAAAAAAAAAAAAAAAAAAGCAGTGGTTTCTGTCTGCCAGGGAGAGACATCTAGAAATGCAGGCACCCTATAAAAGGGCCAATGCACAAAGTGTCATGTGCAGCCATTCACCTTGGGCTATGGCAGAAGGAGGACAGATTGGACTAGAGCTTTGTGAGGAGAATCTGGGGTTGTTGGCTCTGAGGAAAGAGCTGAGAGGACAGCCATCTGGATCCCTGTGATGAGTCATTTCCCCATACTGCAGAGGCCATCTTTTTCAGGCAGAACTTTATCAACCAGACAGCTTTAGCCTGGGGGGAAGCAATTGCCCCACCATAAGAAACCTTTCTGCCTCATCCTTTGGAGTCTACAGCCTGAGGATCATTAAGTGACTGAGACTAACAATCAGCCTGAACGTGGTTCTCTGGGTGCATTGGGTTTTTGCCTGACACGGAATCTTAGGGTGCTTTCAGTTTTTGCTTGTTCTGCTTCTGTCCCTGAGGCTAGGAAAAGAAGACCTTGGTGCACAGCTTGGTCCTTTCCACACAGATCCAGCCTTAGCAGAGGGGGTTACAAACTGTGGATCACTGATTGCTCCAAAGAGAGTACTCATGGTTAGTGACAAACAGTGTCTGATATTGGCCTACACAAATATCCTCCAGTGAGGCCCCCGCCCCCCCAAAATAAATCCACGGCCAGCTTCAGACAACAACAAAGCAGGATCCAAAAAGCCCCACAAGCAGAATATCTACAAGGAGATATTGGCAGGCTCCAAACCCTGCTTGGGTGAATTTTGCTTCATGTGATGAATGCCTGCACAGCATCCTGGAAGCTGTGTTTTGAATTGAGACTCACTGTCATCCAGCTGGAGGGGCAAGCCCACACATGAACAGGCACATAGTAATCAAGACTCCATTACTATAGGAGGGCCCACACAATGCACACAAGGAACATTATTAGAGCACCAAGTTCTGTTGATCAGAGAGACTGCACTACTGGGTTCCACAGATCACCTGCTACATAAATCCACTCTACTAAGACAGAGTCATAGCAGATCTAGCTAATACATAAAAACACACCCAAACAGGCAGCCAAAATGGGGAGACAAGGAAACAAACCAAAATTAAAAAACAACAACAACAAACACATTCTTCAGAAGAAGAGCTAAATAGGTAAGCAATTTATCAGACATAGAGTACAGAGTAATGATCATAAAGATGCTCAACAGCATGAAAAAAGATATACAAACTATGAAAAACAATCAGCTGGAAATGAAGAATGACATAGCAGAAATAAAGAACACATTGAAGGAATAAACAGCAGATTGGAGGAAGACAAGTTTTGAATCAGCAAATTAGAAGACAGGTAAAAAAAATCACTTAATCAGAGTATCAAAGAGAAAAACAAACAAAAATAACAACAACAAACAAACAAAACAACCCCCAGGAGGACAGTTTAAGGGAACTGTGTGATAACATGGAACATAACAATATCCACATCATAGGAGATACAGAAGAAGGAAGTGAGCAAGGGATAGAGAACATATTTGAAGAAATAAAGGCAGAAAATTTCCATAACCTTGTGAAGAAAATGGTCACACAAGTTCAGAGAGCACAGTGAGTCCCAAGCAAGAAGAACCCAAATACACCCACACCCAAACACATCACAGTTAAAATGGCAATAATTAAAGACAAAGAGAGAATCTTAGAGCAGAAAGAATAAAACAATGTGTTACCTACAAAGGAGCTGTCATAAGGTGGCCAGCTGATTTGTCAACAGAAACTCTACAGGCCAGAAGGAAATGGTATGAAGTATTCAAGATAATGAAAAGCAAGGATCTGGAACCAAGACTTCTCTAAATAGATGGTGAAAGAAAGAGCTTCCTAGATAAAACAAACAAACAAACAAACAAAAATCTAAAGGAGATTATTATCACCAAATGAGCATTGTAAGAAATGTTAAAAGGACTCCTGTAATAATAATGAGAGAGAAAAAACATAGGCATAAAGAATAAAATAACAATAAATAAGTAACGATCAATAATAGCCTTAATGTAAATGGATTAAGTGCTCAATCAAAAGACATAGGGTAGCCCAGCTTTCGTGGCTCAGTGCTTGAGCATTGACCTATGAACCAGGCGGTCACAGTTCAATTCCAGGTCAGGGCATATGCCCAGGCTGTGGGCTCAGTCCCTAGTGAGGGGTGTGCAGGAGGCAGCCAAATGATGGTTCTCTCTCATCACTGATGTCTCTCTCTCTCCCCCTTTCCCTCTCTTTTCCTCTCTGAAATCAATAAAAATATATTTAAAAAAGACATGGGATACCTGAATGGCTAGAAAACATGACCCATATATCTGCTGTCTACAAGAGACTTGTCTCAGAACAAAAGACTCATGTAGTATAAAAGTGAAGTGATAGGAAAAGAAATTTCCATGCAAATGAAAACAAAAAGATAACAGCTGGTGTAGCAATACTTACATCTGATAAAATAGACTTCAAAATGAAGGCCATAAAAAGAGACAATGAAGGTCACTAAACAATACTCAAGGGATCATTCCAGCAACAGGATATAACTCTGGTAAACATAGATGCACCCAATATAAGATCACCTAAATACACCTTAAAACAAAACAAAAACAAAAAACTTTCTGGAGGACTTTAAGGGAGAGATTGACAGCAGTGCAGTTATAGAAGGATATTTAACACCCCTCTGACTTCAGTAGGACGTCTAGACAACAATGAAACAGTAACCCTAAATGAAAACTAGATCAGATATAGTTAATTGACAATTACAAAATATTTCACTACAAAGCTGCAGAATATATATCCTTCTCAAATTTATAGGGGCCATTCTCAAAGATAGACCACATGTTAAGATGTAAAATAAGTCTATAAGTTCAAGAAGATTGAAATCATATCAATCATCTTATTGGATTACAATGGCATGAAATTAGAAATCAACTATAGTAAAAACACTAAAAAAATTCAAACACCTGGGGACAAAATAGCATGTTATTAAACAATGAATGGGTTACCAAGGAGATCAAGGAAGAACTTTAAAACTTTCTGGAAATAGATGAAATTGAACACATAACATCCCCAAATCTATGGTACACAGCCAAAGCAGTCTTGAGATGAAAGTTCATAGCACTATAGATTTACCTCAAGAAAAAAGAAAAATCTCTAATAAACTAACCCTACAACTAAAAGAATTAGAAAGAGAACAAGAAAAGCCCAGAGTAAGTAGAAGAAAGGAAATAATAAAGACCAGAATGGAAATAAATGACACACACACACACACACACACACACACACACACACACACACACACCATCAATGAAAGGAAGATGTGGTTCTTTGAAAAGATAAGCAAGATTGATGAGCCACTAGCCAGACTTAACATGAAATTAAAAAGGTGGACCCAAGTAAATAAAGTCAGAAATGAAAGAAGTGAAGCACCAACTGATACCACAAAAATACAAAGGATTGTAATAAAATATTCCAAACAGCTATATGCCAACAAATTGGACTAACTGGGCATAAATGGACAAATTCCAAGAAACATACAATCTTTTAAAACTGAATGAGGAAGAATCAGAAAACTTGAATAGACAAATAATATCTGCTAAGTTGAAGCAGCAATAAAAACAAAACAAAACAAACAAACAAACAAAAAACACAACAACTCCCAACAAACTAAAGTCCTGGATCGGATGGCTTCAAGGAGAGTTTTACAAAACATTCAAAGAACTAATACCAATTCTATTCCAAAAAATTTAAGAGGAATTAACATTTCTAAGCTCTTTATACAATTCCAGCATTATCCTAATACCAAAACCAGTTAGAATATGGAAGCATACATAAATGCTGATACTTGCTGCCTCTCACATACACGTCAAATTAAATACAGAAAAACCATCATCCAGAAATCCCCAAAATCTGGCTGAATGGAAATACTACAACTATAAAAGTAAAGAAGAAAGTGCATTGAGATTGGTAGAAGGGGCAGAAGTGTGGCATGGGCGGGTCCAATGCCCATATGCAGCATTTTTTAATTTTGTTTTGTTTCTTAATTAGTAGGGATATAGTGGCTGTGGAGGACTCCAATGAGGAGCAAGGGGTCCCTGCCCCATAACAGACCCCTAGCCCAGGGTTCCAGAGCTGGTAAGAGAAGTCTTCTTAACTTAGGGGTGTAAAACAGAATGGAGATATTGGCTAAGTGGCAGGGAGGGTGTGGGAGTCCCAGGCAGTTCCTCTTAAGGGCCAGCACATGGACTTACTTGGATTCGATCCCTGAAGGTTCCAGCCCTAGGGCAGTGGTTTGAAAGGAACCTGGGACATTTGGGGAGGAAATGGATTATCTGGCATTAGGGCAAGAGATTGGGGACAGCTTACTCCCAGATGGGAGTGCTCTCAGAAGTCATTGTACCTATGCTGTACCTCACCCATCAGAGAGATTATTGGAAGCCTTATCTGAGTTTCCATCAGCTTGGCTGTTCACTCTGCCCTGGTGATTCGATAAGAACCCGCCTCATCCAATTTGTTCCCCTCCCCCCCTGCCCCCAAGCTGTTTGCAGCTTTTCCAAATGAATGGTCCATCCTGCCTCAGTCTTCATTTCCTAAAATCCCTTAAAGAAGCAACAGGTGAACTCAGCTTGCTCCATACTTATCATTAAGAGGCCCAAGACCAGGCACTGGTACTAGCCTGCCTTGCTTCACAGCTTGTTCTTGCCTGGGCAAGTCCAAGCCCAATACAAGTAACAGCCATCTGCAGATTACTCTATAGTTCCTGCCCTTTGGCCCCAGGCAATAACTTACTTTGCACTCTCAGGAGGCCCCAGAGCCAGTTCACCCAGTGGTCAGCATCAGACCATAACAGATCACAACTCTACACATCCACAAGTGACAGACTCAGTGAGCACCAAAGCCCTATTAAAGTAAGTTCTGCTCTGTAGTGGTGTCTCTTGCACAACAGCTCTTCCACTGTTGTTACAGCTAGACCTCATAGCCAGTTGGTCTGAGGGTTAATTCCTACCAGTGATACCAACAGCTATCAAGACTCAACTAAAAAGAGATTGTTCACACAGCCTACACAGGGACACACCTAGAGTGCCCAGCTCAGGTGACTGTGGACACTGAGCCACTGGTTCTCTACTATACAAGGCAACTTTACCAATTCCAGGAGATATAGCAGCTCTACCTATTATATAGAAACAAACACAGGGAAGCAGTCAAAATGCAGAGAAAAAAATCTCACAAATGAAAGAAGTGAAGAAATATCCAGAAAAATAAAATAAATGAAATGGAGGCAAGCAAACTACTAGGTATAGAGTTAAGAGCAACAGCTATAAGGTTGCTCAAGGATCTTTAAGAGAATTTCAAGGGACTCAATGAAAGCTTCAAGGGATTTAGTGTGACTTTCAAGAATTTTAGTGAGATTTTCAGAGACATGAAAAAGACCAGTTAAAAATTAAGTATACACTAAATGACATGAATAATAATTTACAGGGATTGAACAGTAAAGTAGAGGACTCCAAGAGTCAAATCAATGATTTTGAAAATGAGTAAGCAAAAAACACCCAATCAGAAGAACAAAAAGAAAAAAAGAACTAAAAAATAAGAAGATAGTGTAAGGAGCTTTTGGGACAACTTCAAGCATACCAACATATGCATTATGGGGTTGCCAGAAGGAGAAGAGAGAGAACAAGATATTGAAAACCCATTTGGAAAAATAATGACAGAAATTTCCCCCTTCTTGTGAAAGATATAGATGTACAAGACCAGGAAGAAGAGAAGCCAAAACAGGAGGAACCCAAAGAGACCCACACCAAGACACATCATAATTAAAATGCCAAGGTCTAAAGATAATGGGAGAATTAAACACAGAAAGAGAAAAGCAGTTAGTTACTTATGAGGGAGTGTGCATACAAATGTCAGCTGATTTCGCAACAGAAACTTTGCAGGCCAGAAGGGAGTGGCAATAAATATTCAAAGTGATGAAAAGCAAGGATATACAACCAAGATTACTCTACCCAGCAAAGCTCTCACTTAGAATTGAAGTTCACATAAAGAGCTTAACAGATAAGAAAAAGCTAAAGGAGTTCATCACCACCAAACCAGTATTAAATGAAATGTTGAAGGGTATTCTTTGAGAAGAGGAAGAAAAAATTATGAACAATAAAATGTCAATAAATACATATATATCAACACTTGAATGTAAAAAACAAAATAAATGAAAAAGGAATCTAATGAGCAAAATAATTTGAGAATAAAATGGAGCCAGAGGCATGGAAACATGGAACACACAGACAAGTCTCAGATGGAAAGGAAGAGTGGGGGGATGGAATTAACCAAATAACCTGTATGCATATATGTATAACCCCTGGAATCACACAATAGTGCAGTGAAGGTATGGGGAGATGAAGGGAATAGGGTAGAGGTGGCCAATGGTGGAACAAAAGGGGACAGCTGTAATACTTAAAAAAATAAAGGATGAATTTAAAAAAGAAAAATATTGATAAAGCTTTAAAAGGGGAATATTCTAGAGTCTGTACTCAATAAACAAATAATAAAGATAAATGATAAAAGACTTTGTGCCTATACTCCATGTGTCCATTTATATAAGTTGAAGAATATACAAAATGAATCTGTGGTAATGAAGTCAGAATATTCATTGCTTCTTGGTGAGGGAATTAACTAGAAAAAAATGCAGGAGAAAATAACAGAATGTGTTAGAAAGGATCTATAACTGGATTTGAGTGGTTATATGGTTTATTTACATAAAATTTATATTAAGTGTGCACTGAATATTATAGTGCTATAAGCACTTTACTGTTTTTTACATAAAATCATATATTTATGGGTCCTTAAAACAATAGTTGAATTTTATACCAAGTTTCTTTAATGAGTTCCTACACTTTTCCTAACTATGTAGTTATTTATATAGGTTCAGTGAGATTCTATGCTTTTTTCTAAAAAAAAAAAAAAGAAAAATTTAAAAAAAATGTACAACCATACAATGACAAAGATCTTGTTTAATTAGATGTGATAATCTCTCTATAAGAAATTAAATTATGTCTCAGGTGTTCAAATTGAGCCTATAGTGTTCTCCCAGAAAAATAGCCCAGTCTTGTTTTGTGACACATATAATGCCATATTCACAAGTAGTCAAGAATATAATTTTCCTTTTTTTTAATGCCCACCCAAGGATATGCTTATTTATTTTATTTTATTTTTTAAAAAAATATTTGTTGTTGAGAGTAATACAGATGTTCCCTCCTTTTTTTCCCCATTGCCCTCCTCCACCCAAACCCCACCCCACCACAGGTGTGCACCACCCTACTGTCTATGTCCATGGGTAAAGCATATATACATATAAGTTATTTGGTTAATCTCTTCCCACCCTCTCTCTGCCTTTTCCTTTGAGGTTGATCAGTCTGTTCCATGTTTCCCTGCATCTGGTTCTCTTTTAATCATCAGGGTTTTTTGTTGTTGTTCATTTAAAATCCTAATTTTTAGATTCCGTTATTGATAGACATATTTGTTGCCTTTTTATTGTTCATATTGAGCTTTTTTCTTTTTCGTGTTCTTATAGAAGGTCCTTCAACATTTCATGTAATGCTGGTTTGGTGGTGATGCACTCCTTTAACTTTTTCTTATCTGTGAAGCTCTTTATCTGACTTTCAATTCTAAATGAGAGCTGTGCTTGGTAGAGTAATCTTGGTTGTAGGTCCTTGCTTTTCATAATTTTTAATATTTATTGCCACTCCCTTCTGGCCTGCAAATTTTCTGTTGCGAAATCAGCTGACATTTGTATGTGCACTCCCTCATAGGTAACTGCTTTTCTCTTGCAGCTTTTAAGATTCTCTCTTAGCCCTTGGCATTTTAATTATGATGTGTCTTGGTGTGGGCCTCTGGGTTCCTCTTGTTTGGGACTCTGCTTCCTGGACTTGTACATCTATATCTTTCACAAGAAGGGGGAGATTTCTGTCATTATTTTTCTAAATGGGTTTTCAATATCTTGTTCTCTCTCTTCTCCTTCTGGCAACCCCAAAATGCAAATGTTGGTATGCTTGAAGTTGTATCAAAATTCCTTACACTATCTTCCTATTTTTGGATTCTTTTTTTCATTTTGTTCTTCTGATTGGGTGTTTTTTTTTTGTTTGTTTTTTTTTTGCTTCTTCACATTCCAAATCATTGATTTGACTCAGAATCCTCTATTCTACTGTTGAATCACTGTAAATTATTATTCATGTCATTTAGTGTATGCTTAATTTCTGGCTGGTCCTTTCTCATGTCTTTGAAATTCTAACTAAGATCCTTGAAAGTCTCACTAAGTCCCTTGAAGCTCTCATTCAGTTCCTTGAGCATCCTAACTATTATTTTTGAATTCTGTATCTGGGAGTTTTCTTTCTTCTGTTTCATTTAGTTTTTTTTTTCTTTTTTCCTGGAGATTTCTTCTCTTATTTGTGATATGGCTTTCTTTCATTTGTGATATGGTTTCTTTTTATTTTGTCTCCACATTTTTACTTTTTTTTTTTTGGGGGGAGGGTTGTTTCTATGTATTAGGTAGATCTGCTATGTCTCCTGGAATTGGTAGAATCACCTTGTGTAAAAGTCCTGTAGGGACTAGTGACTTAGCCTCTCCAGTCACCTGAGCTAGGCACTCTGGGTGCACCCCTGCATGGGATGTGTGCATTGTACTGTTGTAGTTGAGCCTCAATTGCTGTTGGCATCACTGGGAGGAATTAAGCCTCAGACCAATTACCTTGAGAACCAGCTGAGACTACAGCAAAAGAGGCACCCCTATGGAGTAGGACTTGCTTCAATAGGGCTTTGGTGCTCACTGATTCTGTCCCTTGTGTGTGTAGCTCGTACATGTGGTAGACTTGTTTTCTGACATGGTCTGAAGCTGTCTACCAGGTTCAATAGCTCTGGGGCCTTTCAAGAAGTGCAAAGTTAGCCATTGCTGTGTTCTGCCTGGGAGCATATGGCAGATGCTACAGAGGGATCTGCAGATGGCTGCTGCATGTGTTGGGGTGGGAGGTTCCCAGGAAAGGCCAGAGTTGTAAACCTTGGCAAATTGCTGCTAGTGCTGGGCCTGGGGCCACTTATCAAGAGGTATGGAGCATGTTGAGTCTAGCTGCTACTTGTGTGAGAGACTTTAGTCAAGGCTGGATCCTGAGCCAGAATAGGTCATTCATATCAGAAAGCCACTGCAAACAACTTGGGTGGGGTTGCAAATTGGGAAAGGCAGAATGTCAGGAATCACCAGGGCAGAGCAAACATTGTGGGCCAAGTTGATGAAAACTCAGATATGGTGACTGCCTTTTGTCATTGTGGTAGGGGAAGTCACAGCAGAGGAACAACGACCTCTGCCAGCACTTTTGTCTGGTAGAAAGCTGCCTGCCACCCCCCCCCCCCCCCGCCCCAGTTCTTTCTCTGATGTCAGGTAACTTAATTCCTCTCCTTATGTCCCTGGATACTTTCAAGCTGCTGCCCTAGTGCTGGAGCTCAGAGACAGTGAGTCCAAGCAAGTCCATGTACTGACCCTTTGAGAGGAAGTGCCTGGGACTTCAGCAGCCTCCATGTTACTCAGCCACAATCCTCGATGATTTTTACAACTAAAAATTATGGAGGACTTCTCTTCCCATCACTGGAACCTTGGGCTGATAGTTCTGGTGTGGGTCTGAGAGTCCTTGTTCCACGTGAGAGGCATCTTCAGCTAAGATATATTTCTCAAATAAAAACACACCACACATAGGTTTTGGACCAGCCCATTCTGGGCCTTCTCCCCTCCTACCAGTCTCAGTGTGGTGTCTGCTTTTATTCTCTAGTTGTAGGGTGTCCATTCAGCCAGATTTCAGGCAGTTCTGAATGATGGTTGTTCTGTAGTTTAGTTGTAATTGTGATGTGATTGTGGGAGGATGCATTTACCTACACTGTCATCTTGGTTCCTTTCTCCTGATTTCTCTCCTGGAAAGGAGAAAGAGAAGCATCAATGTGAGAAAGAGCATGGATTGGTTGCCTTCTATATATGCCTTATCTGGGGATTGATAGGGCATATACATATTGATAGCAATCTAGGTATGTGCCATGACTGGGAATCAATCCCACAATCTTTTGGTGTAGGGGAGGATGCTCCAACCAAATGAGTCATACCAGCCAGGGAAAGAATGTTACTTTCTAACAGATGGGTCAGGAACATAGCTAATAATGGGAATCTTTGAGAAAGGATTAGTCATATATTTTCATATTATAGATTTTATAGATTAAACCTGGTACGTGTAATTTTGATGATTGTTTTCTGATCTCAGTAGGTAAGCTTATAAAGACAGAAAAATATGTCTGACACATAACAGTAAATTGCAACCCTAAAGATCTTACAAATCCTCCACATGGATATCAACTCATAAGCCTTAGAATCCTGCAGCTCTGTTTTTAGAGCCAGATATTAATAAGGTTTATATGTATTAATTGATACCACTTTTAACTGATACCCATAAATAAAACTGACAAAAAAACCCATAAAATTAATATTACTTTATTGTTTGTTTATTTGTTTATTTTTATATATATTTTTAGGTGTATGGTCAAATTCATGCCTTAAGAACAAAGATGTGCCTACAATGAGAGACCTTCAAAGAAAGGATCACTTTTGTTCTATTGAAGCATGCATCCAATATGTCCCATAGTCAGAAGTAAAGCACATGTTTGCACATTTAGATAACAAAAAATAAAAGGATCACATGTCTAATTTTTAGTCCCCAAAGTGCATGAACCTTGAGCATTTCCTGAAAGTTACTGCTGCCATAATGGAAGCATTATTATTGACTTTTGCAGTGCTATTGTCAGAGGATATGTCATGATTTTTGTACACATGATACTCAGGAGAAAATTTGGCTCTCTTTGCACTGTACATTCATGTAAACTTGCTAACCTTGCTTTTTTGTTTCCTTTTAATGCCTCTGTGACTTTTATTTGAAAAATTGGACCTTCTAAAGTTGTATAAACCAACTTCTTTTCTTCCAACTTGAATATCCCAAAACTGAAATATTCACATCATTACTAGTGTCTCAGTTGCTTTCAAAATACTACAAGAGGAGAGCATTTTTAAGGCAGTTGTGATTCATGTACAACAAAGAAAACTGGTTAAAGTAGATATGCTCACAGTATAGCTGATATCTTTCAATGCCAGTAGTTAAACACATTCATTTCTGTGAAGATATTTTAAAAAGCAAAAGTACAGTTTTCACAATCATCTGATTATATTTTAATCAATAATTTAAAGTTAGTTATCATAATGCATTCAATCAAATGACAATGCAGTTTGGCTTGATTCTTTGTCAATGGAATATAATTAAATCACATATTCTTATTACGGTTTTTTTTTTTTTTTGGAACTACCTGGATTTTAAAGATGAATGCTTGTGTGAGTAGAGTATGACAAAACTCCACACAAACTGCAACAGTCATTCATGAGTGAGGTGATATTTATGGACTCTTGGGAAATAATCTACTCTATAACAAACAAAACCAGAACATGTAAAGCTTTATGAAACCCAAAAGTCATAAATTCAAATCTCTTAACCAAAAGAGAAAAAATTTAACTGTTAAACAGTATTACGGAAAGCTTTTGCGTTTGAAACATGAGGCAATCATCCTAATTGGCATGGCCTGGTAGAACTAGAAATGTGCCAATTAAAATATAATAATAACAATTTGTGTATTAGAAGAACACATAATTCTTTAATAATATATTTTATTTGGGAGAAATGCATTTAAAAATTTCCAACTTTTTATAAACTATGGCAAGGTATAAAATAAGAAGGGGGAGTTCTATAGCCCAAAATAAAGTAACTAAAATCAAGAGTCCTGGCTGAGAAGACCAGTAAGACTTTCTAATTAGCTCTCTGATGCATTTACAATCATCCCTTTTTTATAGTTCAGGTGTCAGGATCTAGCTTACACTAGTGTCGGGGTTTGTGTGTAATCTTCAGTTGTCACGGAATATAAATCTCACTGAAAATCATGGTGATAGTAAAGAAAGAGCCCCTTTTTTCAATTTTGAGGAACAGTGAAAAAAACATCATAAGAGTTTGGAAAGGAGAGGTTTTTTTCTCTGTGCTTAGATGGAGTGTTTTTTCTTTCTTTCTTTTTACCAAACTGACAATGATATAAAATTTTCTAACTTAAAACATTTCTTTTTCATTTTTAGTCAGCTTACTTGATCCAGGGGTTAAGGATAGCTTCCTCTAATGGTGTCAATCTGAAAAAGGAGAAAGGCTTTCTCAGAGGAAGTAGCTAGTCAGTTGCTATCTGGGCAAAGTGTAATATAAAGAGAGTGGGATCATCCAGAACCCTCCTCCTCTGTCTCCTGCTCTTTCCACCACATCCAGCTGCTTTTTCTTCAAACTGCGGTTTGAGATTGAGAAAAAAATAAATGGACCTGGCAGGAGCATGTGACAAAAGGTCTATGGAAAAATACCTTTACTACAACACCAATTGTCGTTCACAGCTAATTAATCCCACAATAGAATATGACTTGGCTAGATGCGCTTTGAATGTCCTCATGTGGCCTCTCTTGACAAGATTTGCCACCAAGGGTTTTAAGCTTTCACCCTATTTAATATTCATGTCTAAAGAGGCAAGAAGCAGGATATTAAGAATTTTTAAAAAGTTGGTCCTTTAGGTTTAGATTATAATGGAAAATTCAAGAGCTATAGCTCTTGGAGACAAAAGGTGATCAACTCAAATTCTGGAAGTAAGCTACCAACTATATACTGAATAAAAAAAAGCTGTAATTATTGAACAATGATGTGACGGTTTTTGCAGTTCAGTAGTTTTGTAAATGATACCCACAAGAAGTTAATAATCCACATGATATAATGCCCAAGAACAAAGTTCGTCAGAGTAAAAATGATATCCCTATGCAAGATTTAGTTTGGAAGGAGGGAGTAAAATCAGATTACAAAAATACTTTTTAAAAATCTATGATGTGGGAGAAACCAAGATGGCAGCATAGGTAAACACCTAAACTGCTGCCTCGCACAACAATTTCAAAACTGCAACTAAAAGACAAAACGGACATCATCCAGAACCACAGGAAGGCTGGCTGAGTGGAAATTCTACAACTAGAAGGGAAGAGAAAAGCACACTGAGATTCAGAAGAGCTGCAGAGAGGGCTGGCAACTGAGTATGTGGCTGGCTTTCTCAACCGGGAGGGAGACTAAAGCTCCTAAAGGCTCTGAACTCCAGTGCCAGGCGACACTCTGGGGACCCAGACTCATATGGGGAGAAACTGAACTGTCAGGAAAGAGAAAAGCACACTGAGACTCAGAGGAACTATGGAAGGCAGAGGTACTGAGGTGCGTGTGCAGAGAGGGCTGGCAACTCAGTGTGTGGCTGGCTTTCTTACCCGGGAGGGAGACTAAAGCTCCTGATGGCTCTGAATTCCAATTCCAGGCAAGACTCTGGGGACCCAGACTCATTCGGGGAGAAACTGGACTGTCTGGCAGTGGGTGAAACTTGAGGGCAGCTTTCCCTCAGAGGTGTTTGCAGCAATTACCGCAGGACACTGAGACCCAGGGGCCTCTTAGGGCAGGGCTGACAGGAAGTCATTGCTGTCTGCTCCACCCTGAGACTCCGCCCCATCCAAGCTGAACACAGAGGCTCTTGCAAGTCTTGTCTCATAAGGGTGTCTCCAACACAGAAGTTCTCCCAGCATAGATACAGCTGATCCTCACAGCCAATTGGCCTGGAGGTCAATTCCTCCCAGTGATGCCAACAACAATCAAGGCTTAACTACAACAAGACTGTGCACACAGCCCACAAAGTGGTGCACCAAGAGTGTCCACCTCAGGTAACTGGGGAGGTGGAGCCACTGGGCCCTATAGGACACCTAGCACACAAAGTCACTCTATCAACTCAGGGAAGCAGTCAAAATGCAGAGACAAAGAAACAGGTCACAACTGAAATAAATGGAGGAAAGCAAACGACTGGGTATAGAGTTCAAAACCACGGTTATAGGTTTTTCAAGAATTTTCTAGAAACTGCCGATAAATTTAGCAAGACCCTTGAGGATATGAAAAAGGACCAACTAGAAATTAAGCATACACTGACTGAAATAAAAAAATAATATGCAGAGATCCAATAGCAGACTAGAGAATCACAAGAATCAAGTCAAAGATTTGAAATACAAAGAAGTAAAAAACACCCAACCAGAAAAGCAAAAAGAAAAAAGAATCCAAAAATATAAAGAGTGTAAGGAGCCTCTGTGACAACTTCAAGCATACCAACATCTGAATTATGGGGGTGCCAAAAGAAGAGAGAGAGCAAGATCCTGAAAACCTATTTGAAGAAATAATGACTGAAAACTTCCCCCACCTGGTGAAAGAAATAGACTTACAAGTCCAGGAAGTGCAGAGAACCCCAAACAAAAGGAATCCAAAGAGAACCATACCAAGACACATCATAATTAAAATGCCAAGAGCAAAAGACAAAGAGAGAATCTTGAAGGCAGCAAGAGAAAAAAGTTACCTACAAGGGAGCACCCATACGATTGTCAGCTGATTTCTCAACAGAAACTATGCAAGCCAGACGGGAGTGGAAAGAAATATTCAAAGTGATGAATAGCAATAACCTACAACCAAGATTACTCTGTCCAGCAAAGCTATCATTCAGAATTGAAGGGCAGATAAAGAGCTTCACAGATAAGAAAAAGCTAAAGGAGTTCATCACTGCCAAACCAGTATTATATGCAATGCTGAAAGGTATTCTTTAAGAAGAGGAAGAAGAAAAAAAGGTAAAGATAAAAATTATGAACAACAAATACATATCTAACAACAAGGGAATCTGAAAATCAAGTGAATAAAAAATCAGATGAACAGAATAAACTGGTGAATATAATAGAATCAGGGGCATAGAAAGGGAGTGGACTGACAATTCTCAGGGGGAAAAGGGTGTGGGGGGTGTGGGAAGAGACTGGACAAAAATTGTACACCTATGGATGAGGACAGTGGGGGGGGGTAAGGGCAGAGGGTGGGGTGGAAACTGGGTGGAGGGAAGCTATGGGAGGGGGGAGAGAGAAACAATTATAATAATATGAACAATAAAGATTTATTTAAAAAATCTATGATACTCTATTTAATGAAGTACTGGTACCTATACATAATTCATTGTATGTAGTCTTTCAGGCTTTTGACACATATTATGGTTTGAATTATAATTAATTAGTGTGAAGTAGATTCAAATTTTGTTAGGAATTTTCCTTACTAAAATTCCACATGGCTGCCAATGCTGCTCTAGTCTCTCAACATGCATATACAGCTTGGAATGTGCTCCACTTGAGTCTAAAGTGTAGCACTGGCAAGCATTGAGCCTTTATGAAAACTTTAGCAAGGGATCCCCTGAAATGAATGACACCAAGCCATTTGCCTCAAGTAAGGGGAGGCTGCACAGATTCAGGAATAGTTTTAGACTAAAACATATAAATATTACTGGAGAAACTTCATTTGCTGATGAAATAACTGATTGCTATATATCCTGCAGAGTTGAAGTTAATTAAAAAACAAATATTTTTCAAAGCAAGTCTTCAGTTGCAATGAAACTAGGTTCTTCTGGAAGGAGATGCCCACCAGAACTTTCATTCATAAAAGTGCACCAGGGCACAGAACATGGAAGGCTAGATTAGCTCTAGTACTATGTGGCAATGCTTCAGGGTATATCATAAAGCCAGGCATAGCATACAGAGTGAAGAGAGAACCCATGTACTCTAAAAAATAAAAGTTATCCTCCTGTGTTTTAGCAACATTAATAGAAAGCACAGGTGACAGCCATCTTGTTTATGGAATGATTCCACCAAGGAATCACAAGAAGGGTAAGCACAACACAATAAGGTATTTTGAGAGAGAGAGGCAGAGAGAGAAAGAGATAGAGAGGGAGACCACATTTGGAGTATATTTTTATTATAGTATATGTTATGATTATTTCTTTACATTATTAATTATTGTTGTGAATCTCTTAATATGCCTAATTCATAAATTAAATTTTATTCTAGCTATCTATACTAATAAAAGGGTAACATGCTAATTAGACCAGGAGACCTTCCAGATGTCCTTCTGGACAAAACCATGGTGGCGGGGCTGAGGCAGAGGTGGTCAGGGGCAATCAGGCCAGGAGGGGAGGGCAGTTGGGGGTGATCAGGCTGGCAGGCAGGGGGGGGGGAAGTGGGGGTGAGCAGGCTGGTGGGGGAGTAGTTGGGGGTGATCAGGCTGGCAGGGGTGGCAGTTGGGGGAGAGCAGGCCGGCAGGCATAGTGGTTAGGGGTGATCAGGCAGGCAGGCAGGTGAGCGGTTAGGAGCCAACAGTCCCAGATTGTGAGAGAGATGACTGACTGCCCTAAACTGGCAGTCGGGCATCCCCTGAGGGGTCCCAGATTGGAGAGGGTGCAGGTCAGGCTGAGGGACACCCTCCCCCGCCCCGTGCATGAATTTTGTGCACTGGGCCACTAGTGTATGTGTAGGAACATAATATATATAGGATTCTGTTCTATTTGCAGTTTCAGGCATCCACTGAGGGTATTGGAACATATTTCCTGTGGGTAAAGGGGGCCTGATATATTTTTCAAATTTCATGCTCTTTCTACTTTCGCACATTGCCTGAATTTGTTGTTGCCTATAATTAAATAGTATTCATTCTGCCTCTTAATATGAATGCCAGCTCTCAGCAAAGTCTACTTAGTGGGGGAAAGCATCATCTTAGGATGACTCCATCCTGGGAATAGAGACAGCTGCCTATCTATTAGAAAGGCCAAACTATCCTTTCTTTACATTGTTATATTGGGAATTTAAAAAAATTTCCCCTAACTTCAGCTAGATGGTAATCATGGATAAAATGACTCATATTTCTTTGGCTTTAGAAAATGTGTTTCCAAGAAATCACTGTTAAAATAAGAATTCTTTTGGGAAGTGGAATATGTAAATTCCATATTAGGTACTAAAACCTATAGTTGAACTAATTTTTCTCATAATCTTTCATCACTTTGGCAACTCGAAGGCAAAGTATTTAATGGCTAGGAAAATCTGGACTTTAACATTTTAGCAAGCAAATGAGTATAAGAACGATTTAGAAATGAAAAGTTTCCAAGACTTGCACAGGATTAGGGAAACACAGAGAATCCTACATAGCATGTTGACCCAGACCATCTGAGAGAAGAAGGGGTTGGGTATCCCCATTTTGGGGAAAAGAACAGGGTAGGCAAAGAGGTACTCAGTACAAACACTTATGGCTTCACATGCTTTGGATGAACTAATGAGATACATAAGCTCTGGCCAAGGAGATACCTGATGCAAAGAACCTTACTTAGATCTGGAAGAAGCACAACATCACTTTTTCTAATTTTATACTTCACAGATAAGGAAACTAAACCAGTAATATTAAGCAAAGTACAAGGAAATACCTTTTATACTTGAAGATATTTTAGTGTATATTTTATTCAGTGCTTTGCATATTACCACAACCTACTGGTTCTTGTTAAGTATATTGATTGCTCAGATGTCAGACATTTATACTTTTATTGAAATGAGTTATTGTCTGTGTTGTAACTTTTACAGAGTCCTTCCTTGATAAGTAGTATGTCTAAATATGATTTAGATTCATTTTTGTTGTGAAAAAAAAATTCTGGTTTCAACAGGTTTCGGAATGGAAGCTCTTATTTTGGAGAATGGATTGATTATTAACATTATATCTTAGATACAGCATCCAGACCATCTTTTCTCTGCATTTCTATGAAATGTGTAAGTAATCTGAATTCATATCAGTATGGAGGTGTCCAGCCAAATAATTGGCATTGCTGAGAAAAGATGCACCAAAGAGGTATTTGGAATTATTTATTTTTATTGATAGATTAAGTTGCTCATAGCAGGTGATAGAAAGAAAGGGGTTTCTAATACCCTAGCAATGAAGTGACATCATTCACAAAGAATAATGGCTGCTAATTTTTTTTGTTATAAATATTATAGTTTTTTCCTACAAAATTAACTAGGATGTTAAATGACTCAACCTCCATGATAAACTCTATTCATTGAATAGACAAAATGTGTTTTTATCTGAATTATTTATGTAAAGAATTTTGCCTCCTGCTTAGCTATGCATTGAAAGTATTTAGCTTTAAAAATGTGAAATAAACAACTTTAAAATATTTCTTTATAATTAAAGAACAACAAGCTCATTTATCATGTCCAGGTATTTTTCTTTACATTGTCCTCTTTTTCTCCATGAAAAAATTCTGACTTGTAAAACTCTAGAGCAATCTTTCAAAACTGTTCTCATGTCACTAAAGGCATTTATAAATATAAAAACTAGAGGCCCAATGCATGAAATTCGCGCAAGGGGCTCGGCCCTCACAGCTGTAGTGCCTGGCTTCTTCCAGACTGTCGTTCTGCTGTTCGCCCGTCAGTTCTAATTAGCATATTATGCTTTTATTATTATAGATTAACCTACTTTTAAAAATTCTTTTTATAAACAATTCTTTTTATAAACACTTCTTTTCCATAAAATTAAATATGAAAATGCTCTGAAACAAGGTGTTGGTGCCCTTAGTAGGGTCCATGTTCTTTTAGGATATGACTTGTCACATGTCTGAGCTCTTTCACGCATAGACCCTGGTGAAGAGACAATTCTCCAGGGGTCTCTCATGTTACCGAAGGACTCGTGATCAGTCACTGCCAACATTTGCTCTGGAGTATCTTCTCAAGGGTTTGTGAATAATGAACAACCTTGGAAGAAGAGAGATCGTATTCTTCAGAGCAAAAGGTAGATTTATTTACTGTCCAGTATAATAAAAAGAGTGCCACTCTCTGGGAAGAGGTCAGCCATATTTCCTTGCAGACTATTATAAAGGACTGTGATCCCTAAACTCAAGATTCCTCAGTTTACCACAAGTCCTCTGCATATGCAGCCTCCACTTGGATGCCTCCACTTGGATACCTCCACTCCACCTTTGTAAAATTTGGGAGGCAAGGGAAGCTGATACACACATAATTATTCTCTTACTGCTTGCTGTGCCTTGAGTAACAACATCTTTCTGTGGTTCATGGGTCTTCCCCATATTTTCTGCCAGCAACCATGAAAATGTGGCAGGCTAAATTGTTAATTTGCAAGTACAGTTCATCTCAGACCGTTCACAGTTCTTGACAGTAGCTACGTTTTAGAAGTCAATACTGTACTTACTAAAAACTTACATTTTGAGTGACAGCAGAGGAATAACAACATGAGTGGTTTCCCTGGTCTCTCCCCTCAAAGTTACAACTATTTGAACAGCTGTAACTCAACAAAGGAACCCCTGCTCAACATGCAAACACATCTGAGAGATGTGCACATTGAAGCATCTAAAGGTGGGTTAGAGGGAGGGGGCGGGGAGGCAGGAATGGAAGAGATAAAAGAATAAAGGGGGGGCATACATGCAGATGGTATCTCACTAGGGGTCTTGGAAAAGAAAGGAAACAGGTTGTAGCCAGCACTCCCTGAGGCCCAAGGGGCAAAGAGATACAGTGAGCATTCCTGCTTGAGTAGTTGGTACTCACTGTGACTGAACCCAGTTAACTGGACCGAGAGGGATCAAAAGGTTGTCTGGTGGTCACCACTTCCAGGCAGAAAAACAAATCCACAGACATGGCTTCTAACTTCAGTCTCAGAGCTTGCCTCCCTTCACAATCCCAGAGCTATCAGCTTCTCCCAGAAGAAGCTAGAGCAGCGAGTGTCTGGTGTTAAAGCACATTATCTTCAGCCCTGAGAACTGGAGAGGCAGACACATGTTTCCTGAGCCGCGGGCACAAGCTGAAGCTCATCCCAATGACTGGGATGGAGATACAGAGGTAAAGAAGCCGAGTTCTGACAGTTGCTATAACTGGGAGGAGAACACAGCCCCACCAGCAAGCCTCTTCCAGTTCAACCTGCCCCCACCCACAGCAGCTGCACTGCCAGCAGCATCTGGTTGCAGGGGACAGCACTGGGATTTCACAAGCTCAGAACCCTATTACTCACCATAACTCCCCCCCCCCCCCCCCATGGACATGGTTCCCTGAGACAAAAGTGACCTGGTCACAAAGGTAACATTCACCTCCCCTGGGAATATGGATATATCTTCCACCTTCCAGCCTAGATCCCAGAAGCCAGAGTAATGCAAGAAAAACTAAAAAACTTGCACTTCTGTGCCACCGACTGGAAAACAAAAGAAAGGTGTCTTCTGATCAACCTACTAAATAGAGAAGTGCCATTCAGGGGGGGGGGGGGGGAAGCAGAGGCATAGAAAAAATGGAAAAAATACAGAAAATCAAATTAAACATATAAATATGTGATTTAAATGCAGTTCTGAAAATTGTCAATGAGATACAAGGAAACAGAAAGCGTAATGAACTCAAATAAAATAAATTATAAAAGGAGCACTTTATCAAACAGATTGAAAACTTTAAAAATGAACCACTAAGAGATTCTAAAGAACTCAAAAGAAATAGAGAATGAACCAAGGAAGTGGAGCTGACCAGATGGAGGGAAGAATTAGTATTGAAGATAGAAATCTAGTAATGATGCAGATGGAATTAGAGAGTAAGGGAGAGACTTGATGGATAAGGGAACAGAGAACATTTTCAAACAAATAGCTAATAAGGTCCTCCCAACCCTCAAGAAAGAGTGGGATCCTTAAATTAAAAAGAGAAGGAGAGAGAGAGAGAGAGAGAGAGAGAGAGAGAGAGAGAGAGAGAGAGAGAGAGAGAGAGAGAGAGAGAGGAAGGAAGGAGAAAGAAAGAAAGAAAGAAAGAAAGAAAGAAAGAAAGAAAGAAAGAAAGAAAGAAAGAAAGAAAGAAAGAAAGAAAGAGGAAGGAAAGGAAAGAGAGAAAGAGAAAAAAACTAAAACTGAAAACCACCACACCTAATTGTCTCAATCTAAAAAAGACTTCTCCAAGGTGCATTATATTTGGTAAAACTGTCAAAAACTAATGACAAGGAATGAATTCTCAAGGAAGCCAGGGAAAAGAAGATGGTAACAGCCCTGGCCAGTTGGCTCAGTTGATTTGGAGACTCATCCCATGCACCAAAAGACAGTGGGTTTGATTCCCAGTCAGAGCATATAACCTAGGTTGTGAGATTTCAGTTGATTATTCAGTTCTTCAGTTGATGATTCATATTGATTTTTCTATAACTTAGTTGCAACTTGGTTCTGGGGAGAGGTGAATGTTACTTCCACGTACCCCAATGACATCTTAAATCCCCTGAAGTCTATATATAGGTAGTTTTATTAACCAATGTCATTTCAATAAATTAATAACATTTTTGAAATAATTTATATTTTATAGATAAATATTCAATGGATTAAAAAATTAGTTTTACAGGTAATTGAAAATGTAAACCTTGAGCTCCTCCCCAGATTTTTCCAACTATGTCTTTCTTTCTCTTGGTTAGCACCTTACCTGGTTTGATTTAGTCTTTCCACAACACAGGATGCAACATCTAGCTTGGAAAAAATGTTAAACCTCAAGTCAGACTGAGTGAGCTCTCCATGCAACAGAAAAACTTCAGCCATGTTTTTTCAAATATTTCTTCTGCTCTCATCTCTCTGTCTTCTCCTTTCAGTGTTCCAGTTATACTAATGCTACAACATTTAATATTGTACCACAGTTTTTGGATAATATTCTCTTTTTTATTTTTATTGTTTTTCTTCTTGCATTTCAGTTTGGATAATTTCCATTGACCTATATTAATGCCCATTCATTCTTTCCTTATCTATGCTGAGTTTCTGTTTTCTTGTTCAAAGCATTCTTCATTTTTGCTTCTGTATTTTGATATGTGGCATTTATTTTGACTCTTTCATATGGCTTCCATCTCTTTATTAACATTGCCCAAGTAGTCTTGCTTAGTCTCTACTATTTCTTGTTAAATTAACTAAGCAAAGAGGCTATTTTGAGTAAGAAACATAGCCAAACCAAATAATTTCCTTGAGTTGCTTTTCTTTTTCTATATAAAAGTCACTCCATGAGCTTCTATTGATGGAGCACTCCCAATCACTTCCAGTTTAGCACTGCCCAATTCAAATTAATTTTTGCTTCAATTTTTTAGTATGCTTAGTTTATCTTTTAACATTACTTTAGATTATTTTACATATTACTCATAATAATTTTAAATTTTCTGTCTAGTTATTCTAACACTAGGGGCCCAGTGCACGAATTCGTGCACCTTGAAAGGAACTGTGGGCCACGAGGCTGTGGTGAACACAGAGGCAGGTCTCAGCCCATTCTCCAAGCCCCCGCCTGGCCCCTCCTGCCGCGTTCCCCAGTCCCCTGTCTGCCAGCAGCTCTGCTCCCACCACCACTGCTCCCACACATTGGTGGCGCCAGCCCTGCTTGCACCCATTGATGGTGTGGAGCAGTTGGTGCTGGCGCCAGGAGTGGGTGCAAGTGGGGCTGGCACCGTCAGTGGGTCCATGTGGTGGCTGTTGCCCTAATCGCCCCTCAGGAGCAGAGGGAGGTGAAGAAGCCCTTAGGGGCAATTGGGGCCAGCAGTCGCCACTCTGCTGATGGTGCCAAGTGACTGTGACTGTGACTGTGACCGGCAGTGGGTGCGAGCGAGACCAGTGATGGCAGTGGGTGCGAGCGGCAGCTCCAGTGCCAGTAGTGGGTGGGAGTGGGACCATCATCAGCAGTGGGTATGAGAGGCGGCTGCCAGCCCTGATTGCCCCTCAGGAGCAGGGGGAGGTGAAGAAGCCCTCAGGGGCAATATGGGGCTGGCAGCTGCCGCTCGCACCTGCTGATGGTGCCAAGCGAATGGGACTGGTGCTGGGTACCAGCAGCTGGTGAGAGCAGGACCACATAGGTTGCTGGCAACGGGTAAGAGCAGGACCAGTGCTGGCAGTGGGTGCCAGCGGCAGCTCTGGTGCCAGTAGTGGGTGCAAGCAGGGCCAGTGCCAGCAGCAGGTGTGAGTGCTGGGTAGGACTGTGGTGCGCGGGAGCAAAGAATTTTCAGTAACCACCAGAGGCTCACCCCGATGACAGTGACTGGCACCCCACCTTGGCCTGGGACCCCTGCTCACCTTGCTCTACCATCCTGCCATGGCCAATACCCATCATGTTCTGTGCTCTGCCGCCTGCTGCTGCCACCTGCCATGTTCCACATGTGCCCCCTGGTGGTCAGAGCACATCATAGAGACCAGTCGTTCAGTTGTTCCAATGTTCAGTCTATTTGCATATTAGCCTTTTATTATATAAGATCTTTGTCATATGCCAGTAAGATTGTAATGATTGTTTTGTGTCTTCAGCCTGTGTTTTTCTCTTCCTTTTGATATACCTGGCAATATTTTTGTTGAAAGTAAAACATGTAGAAACTGAGATAAATAGTTTTTTAGTGTGAAGAGTTACGTTGATCAGGCCCATAGTTGACGTTTAGTAGATGTCTGTTGTAACCATGGGCATCACAAGCTCCAAACTCCTCCCACCATTTAGTAACCTTATTTCTGTCTCCCTGCTTGGCTTGGGTGCTGTCGAGTGTGCTGATACTCAGAAAAAGTCTGCCTCTCCCAGTTCTCCCAGCTGTACCCCTCTGTTATTGTTACTGAATCTTACCAGCTTAGGGGTAGGTACAGGGAGAGGGAGGAGGCATTTTCTAATCTTCTAGTTTAAGCCTCAGTTTTTGCACTGCATAGGGAATCTGTGTCTCAGTGTGCCTTCCCCTTGCACTTTAGCTCCTTCCTCAGCTGCAGCACATACCTTCCAGTGCTCTCTGGCTGTCACTTAAAACCCTCTCCCTTGTAGATTGTCAAGCAGTACTTTATCTGTATTTTTTATTGTGCTGTAAATATTATTTATCCCATCAAGATCTTTATTGTTATAAAACATTACAGTGATCTTCCCAACTTGAAAATCCTTAAAAAGAGGGATGCTTCAATGCAGTTATCGTTTAGTATAGTTTCACCTGAAAAATACCAAAGTTTAATCCTATCAGTTTCAATAAATAAAATGCTTATTTTAAATAGCTTTTTGAGTTCATCCTATGCCTTTTTAAACTGAAGCAACTGTTTGCTATTGGTAAATTATTATGTGGGACAATTTAGCCTCATCTTTATTTCCAAGTTCATTGTTGGGGGCCTAAGAGAGAACATATAATCTTGTATAACCCTGGATTTGTGTGTGTGTTTTTTAATATATTTTACTCTTTTTTCATATTTTAATAAATTGGGTATCACTTATGTTCTGTTTTATGACCTTATCTATGTTTACTGTTGGATATTTAATTTAGACATATTATACCTGTTACATGGTAAACAAAGACTGCTATAAGTACATTTTATAAATAGAATTATTGGTAAAATTATGTGAAGCCTTGAATACTTTATTCCTACATTTTTAGAACAATTGTAGCAGAAGTTAAAGTGATTTGGGGAAGACAATGATTGTGTGTGTGTGTGTGTGTGTGTGTGTGTGTGTGTGTGTGTGTACCTGTGTGTGTGTATATCTCTGTGTGTGTGTGAGGGTATTCATGTGAGTTCACAAAACAAATGAATAAAACCACTGGTTTATTAAGTTGCAAACTCAGTTTATCAAAAACCAGCTGCTAAGACTGGTCCAGTTTCCACTTCCTTTAATGAGGAGGGTGCTGAGAAGTTTAGATCAGCATGGTGGAAGTTGCCTACATTTTGATGCTTCTTTAACTTTGATGAGTACAATATTTTTATCCTTGGTTTTCACCCTGATTGATTTTTATTCATACAGGAAAATTTAGGATTTTTAAGTTATTTTACTAAAATTATTAAGACAGACATATATCATTAGGATTCTACAAATTTTGTTTTTGTGAAAATGCTATTACAACTTTTAAAAACACACACTCACAAAATCCCTTCTGCCAAATCATTGATGAAACTGTTTCTTGAGAAAGGTTGGCTACATAAAGCTCACTCAGCAAAAATGAGTGTGCAATTTTTGGAAGCATGAGTCTAGAGGACCTTATATACTGTCAGGATCCAGAAAAATCCAATCCTGGAGTGAGGAATAGACCTAAAGTTTTCCAAAACTCCCTGGGCATTGATGCAATACCAAATAACAAATAAATTTAGACTTAAGGAAAGATTTTATTCAAAAATGATTACTGCAATAGGGTGGACCCTGTGACCGTAAGATCTGCAAACATCTAGGAACTTGGCAAAAATATATATTTAAAAAATATTTAAAGGAACAAATAGAGTTTGAAAGAACTGGATGTGGGGGAGTGGGATGAAAGAATGGCATGATCTGAGAGAGAGATCTGATAATGTTTTCCACGAGGGTTGCCTGTTCTCATTAGTTATGTGCTGGCTGGGGATGAGGGTAGGCCAGAATTCAGAGCCCTGAGAGGAGAGATGCTGAACCACATTTTCGTTAGTAGGCACTTTGTCCTGATTGTGATCCATGGGAGCAAGCAGTTTAGCAAATTTATGAGGGGGAAAAAGGAATTTGGAGAGTCCATGCCTAGAAATAAAGTTGTGGGAAGGGTTGGTATCTGTGAGGCTTATCTAATTTACATGGGAAAAGTTGTTCTCCAGAAATCAAGAATGAGGGGATTTCTTAACCTTTACTGTTTTCCAGGAGCACAGGGTTTGAGTCATTTTCAATGTTGTCAGATTATAAATTGTTTTCTCTAGCTAGATCTTAGATTGTTGACTCTACAGCACTTGTGCTTATATCTCCTGAGATTCCTGGGTCTTTGGAACAAGGACTGCTGTGTATCACAATCCTGGATTGCAGGGAGCTGAAGGGAATAGAACTGGGAACTATGGGAGAGTGAAAGGAACCCCCTGTTTACTGGACTGATTGTTGTGTGGCAAATAGTGTGGACCTTGGTTAGTACCCTTCTTCCCAGGGAAAAGCTACAGTGAATGTCATCAATCACATTCCCTTCAAGAATGTCTGACCCTTAGGACATTGCAATATTTGCAATATTTGGACACAGGGAGTTAAAGCTTCCTTCTACTTTGTTGGGAATGAATACTCAGGTTGACTGTGTGTGTTTTTTTCTAACTGACTTTTAAATCCTTCCATAATTCTACTTAAGTTCATCTTCATCTCTGGAGCTTGGCTAGCTGTAAGGCAAGAAATAAAGGAAGCTTGCTTGCCAGGCCAGGCTTCCTAAGCTCTCACATCTCTACTGGAATTGATTTGCATTATAATGCACATGGCAGAAAGATAGGCAAATTGAATGTGTGATTAACTGAGCAAAGATAAAGCCCATATAGAGTTAACATATATTGTGAGGCTGCTTTTAGGTCATTTCTAAAGGATGGAAACAGGCACACACTAAGAATAGATGCATGAAATATGATGATTATCTTATTGAATATAAAACATTTATTACATCATCCATTCCTTTTTATTTAGCATGAAATGTGTTAAACAATTTCTAAATTGAGAACTAATCATATTATGTGGAGATAGCTCAGCGCTGGCAAAATGGGAAACCCACTGGATCTGGAAATGATCCCTTTAGTGCTAACTGGGAGATACAGTAAATAACACAATCCTGCTCAGGACATTAAGTTTCCTCATAGTTCCATAAAACCCTAATCATGTGTATATATGTATGTTTGGTGAAAATATATGTCCTATCTTTAATTTGCCTTTGGAGAATATTAGTGCTGTCTGAAAAGTCTATCTTACAAAAAAGAACCCTTCAAGTAGTTTTTTAATGTGTTTTAAAACATGACCTTGTACATAGGCAAGTCTTTTTCTTAGCATGTGATAGCCATGTCACATGACCTAATACATCCAGAGTAAACACCCTTTTGAAATTCATTGAAAATTCTGGTTCTTACATTCTTGACATTTTATATAATGCTTTGATAACTTACCACCTTTAAGCTTTTGCAATACAATTGCTCATATAAAGTTTGTATTAATCATAACAATCCTATATAATAAAAGCTTAATATGCTAAGTGTCCGGTCATCCAGTCATCCGTTCAACCAATCAAAGTGTAATATGCTAATGATATGCTAAGGCTGCTCAACTGCTTGCTATGATGTGCACTGACCACCAGGGGCAGACACTCTCATTGGTAGGTTAGCTTGCTACTGAGGTCCAGCTGATTGGGACTGAGCGAGATGGGCCAGACATGCCCTGGAGTCCTCCTGCAGTCCCTCCCTGTCTGGCCAACCTCCCAAATCCCTCCTCGGCCCTGATCATGCACCAATGAGGTCCCTCGTCCTGGCCTACACCCTCTCATAATCTGTGACCCCTCAGGGGATATTGGAGAGCTGGTCTCAGCCTGATCCCTCAAGCCAGGCTGAGGGACCTCACTGGTGCACAAATTTGTGCACCAGGCCTCTAGTACATATATAAATATTTATATGTAATTGTCTCTGCCAATGTAAAAGTGTCCTTGGACAGATTTTGCATAATGAAGTTAATAGTACTTGTAAATATGCATATTTCTGGTTTATTCTTCATCTTGGTTCTTTCCACTTTATTTTAATTATAATAGGAAATGTTTATTTATAGGATAAAATCCTATTTGAAATTATTAGCACGTTATACAGTATGATACTAAGCAATTTTTTATAATTGAATTATGTACAATAATAATGTGCTAAAAATATTTTGGTCTGTTTAGAATAAAACCATATCCCTAATAAATGACTTGCATTTTTTAAGAAGTAAATTAAAGTTTATATTAAATCATTTCTGAAAATCATTGTTGCTGACATTACATGCTAAAAACAACATAAGTTGGTTATATAAAGAATGTTTTCTCTTATCGATGAATTTCCAAGTTACTGGCAAATATACTTTTAAAAAAGTATTTATTGTTGAAAGTATTACATATATCCCCCTTTTTCCCCCATTGACTTCTTCTAACCCACCCCACCCCTTAGCACAGGCCTTCACCACCCTATTGCCTATGTCATGGGTTATGCATATATGCATACAAGTTCTTTGGTTGATTTTTTTCCCACCCACCCACCCTCCCCTGTCTTCCTCTGAAATTCAATAATATGTTCTATGCTTCTATGTCTCTGAATCTATTTTGTTTGTTAGTTTATTTTGTTCATTAGATTCCACATATGAGTGAGATCATGTGATATTTATCTTTCTCTGATTGCCTTATTTCATTAGCATAATACTCTCCAGATCCATCCATGCTGTTGCAAATGTATAGAATTCTTTCTTTTTTGAAGCTGCATAGTATTCCATTGTATAAATGTACCACAACTTTAAATAAATAAATATATATATATATATATATATATATATATATATATATATATATATATTTCAGAGAAGAAGGGAGAAAGAGAGATAGAAACATCAATGATGAGAGAGGATCATTGGTTGGCTGTCTTCTGCATGCCCCATATTGGGGATCGAACCCATAACCCTGGGTATTTGCCCTTGACCAGAATCAAACTGGGGGCCCTTTAGTCCATAGTCTGATGCTCTATCCATTGAGCCAAACCAGCTAGGGCGATCACAGCTTTTTTATCCACTCATCTGCTGATGGGCACTTGGTCTGTTTCTAAATCTTAGCTATTGTAAATTGTACTGCTGTGAACACAGGGGTACATGTATTCTTTCTGATTGGTGTTTCAGGATTCTTAGAATATATTCTTAGGAGTGAGATCACTGGGTCTAATGGGAGTTCCATTTTTAATTTGCTGAAGATATTCCATACTGTTTTCCAGTGTCTGCACCAGTCTGCATTCCCATCAGCAATGTACTAGGGTTCCCTTTTCTCTACAACCTCACCAACACTTGTTTTTGGTTGATTTGTTGACTATAGCTATTCTGACAGATATGAGGTAATACCTCATTGTTTTAATTTGCATCTTTTAGATGTTAGCGACTGAGCATTTTTTTCATAGGTCTCTTGACCTTCTGTATGTCCACTTTGGAGAAGTACTTATTTAGGTCCTTTGCTCATTTTTTAATTGGATTGTCTTCCTTTTGTTAAGTTGTATGAATTCCATATATATTTTGGGAATTAACTCTTTACCAGATGTATCATTGACAAATGTATTCTCCCATGCAGTGGGCTCTCTTTTCATTTTGTTGATGGTTTCTTTTGCTATGCAGAAGTTTTTTGTTTTGATTATATCTATTTGTTTACTATTTTCTTTATTTCCCTTACCATAGGAGATGTATCAGCAAACACATTGCTATGAGGAATGTCTAAAATTTTGCTGCCCCTGGTTTCTTCTAAGATTTTTATGGCTTCATGACTTGCATTTAAGTCCTTTATCCATTTTGAGTTTATTCTTATGTATGGTGTAAAATGGTGATCTAGTTTCATTGAACCTGTTCAGTTTTTCCAACACCATTTTATTGAAGAGACTGTCTTTACTCCATTGTATGCTCTTGCCTCCTTTGTTAAATATTGAGCTAATGGCTTGGGTTGATTTCTGGGTTCTCTGTTCTGTTCCACTGATCTATATGCCGGTTCTTGTGCCAGTACTAGGTTGTTTTGAGCACAGTGGCTTTGTAGTATAACTTGATATCTTGTATTGTGATTCCTCCAAGTTGTTTCTTTTTCTCAAGATTGCTACTGTTATTCAGGGTCTGTTTTGGTTCCATATAAATTTTTGGAGTGTTTGTTCTAGATCTATGAAATATTCCATTAGTATTTTAATAGAGATTGTATTAAATCTATATATAGCTTTGGGTAGTATGGATATTTTAATGTTGTTGATTCTACCAATCCATGAACACAGTATACAGTATTCTTCCAGTTGTTTATATCTTCTTCTATCTCTTTTTTAATCTTGGCAGATATAATTTTTTTAATGAAAAAGCATAAGGATGATCAATTCTGATACCTAATTTAACACTTAGCTATGATTTAAGGGACATGCAATTAACATTTGGAGATATAGACATTAAAATTGACATTACTCCTTTATTTTTTCAAAAGTTATTTCTAATTACTTGGTAGAAACCTCAGTATATTAGTTTTAACATGGAAGTGAAAACAACCATGATAATTTTAACATGTGGTGTTTTAATTTTATTGTGATTTGACCTTTTTAAACAAGCAGTCCTAGTTGTCAAGTATAGAAATAAACTTTCAGCCAATCAAAATGCAACATAAATAATGGTCCAAGTTGTATGGTATAATAATACAATTCACAGATTCCATGAGATTCTCATGTCTGTTAATTTCATAGATTTCCATATCTGTTAATAAGAGTTTAAGGAATAAATGTTAAAAAATGAATTTGTCATGTGGTAATAATTCCAACAAGAATTTGAAATTCTACAAATTTACCCAATATAGTTACTAAATTCTAAGATTTTTGTTGTTGTTGTTGTTTGTTTGGTTCATTCAATTTAGAATTTTTATGTTCCCCTGCCTTTGACTTGTAACCAGTATTTACCTTGGTCATCCACTTTAATTGCAAAGCTGGTGAGTGTATTCACTGTGTCAAAGAGAATTATCCCAAACTTTGGAAATAAAACAAAAATAATTGCATTTTCTTAATGTAATGCTAGAGGACTATCTAACAAGGTTGCCTGAGGCTAAGGATCATCTTATTTTCTCTGAAATGTAACTTCTTTTTATTTAGAATTCATACTTTGCATTTTTTATGCTTAAAAGTTAGAGTAGATATTAACTTTTAGGAAACTAGGTTGTGGTAATTTGTTTTTTTTTCTAGCAGATAATTTAACTGGAAAGGTTATTTTTTCATTGAGCCCTACGATTAATCAATTATGTAATATCTTAATCTTATTTCAGCATTTTTATTTCAAAGACTGTATACAAACCCAGTTCCTCTCATCTTTTTTGAACTCACTTTGACATCCTGCTGGTTCCCTTAGTAATATTTTTAGTAAAACATTGATAGGTGCTTTTTACTTATTGTTGAGAATTATGTTTCTTTTAATATTTTGAAAATTATGCTTTAATAACCTAAAGAATTGTAAAACATAACGAAATAAGATAAGTAGACATATAAGCAGTGAAAGAAGTAGAATAAGATGGTTAGGTGGGAGAAATAACTAGTTATTTAGCTATAAGATTATTCCAGATGATGCATTCATTCCAGTTGTGATAAAATATAAATGTTTTAAAATTTGAATGAATAATCTGAAATTGTGCTATCCAAGAATAATGTTCTCATATTTTTAAAAACTGTACATCTTATAATTGGAACACATAATTAGACATACAGAGAGTGGATTATGTTAAATCAAGTAATATTTGATATAAAACTGTGGAAAATAAACTTTTTATTCCTCCTTCAATGTAGCTATTACTTTATTGGACAGGGTCATTTGAATACTTTTCTGTCATAAATTCAGTGAGTTTTATCTGTTTATTCATGTTTGTATATACCTATATTCTTTGTTATTAAATTTAAGATGTTGCTTGCACACATAAAGGCTTTCTGGATGAGAAGAAAGTTTTCAGATGATGTTTAAAATTGCATTGCTCATCAAATTAAAAGGAAAAGAAACCAAAGGTTAAAGACAGGAGCTTAAAGACAGGAACGTCTTGATATTATACCCAGAGAACTTTGGTTAAGCTTTTTCTATACTAGGTATGAATGATAACATAAATCCCTAAAATTAGTATTTGGGGCGGGGGTGGGGGGGTGATGAAAAAGGACACGCGCGCGCACGCCCACACACACCTTTCCTTATTGAAGATCTCTTATATTAAAAAGGTCTGCATATAAAAGACAGTCCAGAGGCATCTTTGAAGGTTCTTTTTCAAAGCAGCTCTAGTTTCCCCTGTGTCTAGGGATTTCTGTTATTAATTGAAGTTAATTTTCTAGGATATCAGTTTGCCATGCACGTGGGAAAGATTGATAGCCTCTTCGATTCTCAAGAGTGTTCAAAATGACACTGTTCCATCACCGGGTGACTTCACTTTTATCATCACAAATCAAATTATAAACATCGGGGCAACCTTGCTGGAATCTGGCTTCGGGAGATTTCCATAAGATTAATTAGGCGGCCAGAGCAAAGATGGTAAAACAGAAAGGGGGAGGGGGTGGAGGGAGGAGGGAGAGTGGAATCATTCATTCCTCACAGAATGGAAAGTCAGTTCAACAATGGGTAATTAGCGTAGGCCATGGATTCTCAAAGGCACTGAGGACACTGGACTCTTTCTTGCACTCTGATGTTTAGTGCCCTATTGTGGACCCCTCATTTAATTAGTGCACTTTGATACCCACAGGAGTTTGAGGCTCCAGGGCATGCTAAATACAGACTGACACCAGCAAGCTTCTGCCTCCTTCCACTCTAATTAGAGACACAATGAGCTGCAAAGACAATGTTTTACTCCAAGATTTCTTCTGCAGATACCTCTGGCAGGAAACAATCATTTTATTTTGTGTCTATATTGGTATTCAGATTAAATTGTTAGCATGCAAAAGATGAGCTAAGGGCACATATCTATTAAAAATGCTTAGCAGGGTTCAAAAACGATGGAAGCAATTTGTGGGGAAAATATGTATTTTCCCACTTGGAAACTATTTCTTTTGCTGTATTCTAATTAGAAATAAACTTCCAACTTCAATGCACTTTGCATTCTACAGTAAATATCAGGATTTTCTTAAAATAACCGTAAGTTCTATGCCTTAAACAAGTGGTTCTAAAATTATCTAAAAGAGACAAGGAGAATAAGCGGGAAAACCCTTCGCCTCCTCTGAATTCAACTGCATTGAAATAACTAGCCAGCACTGGAAAAAATGACAGAGGTCATTTTCATAGGAAGATTGTTAATCTGTCTAGAGCGCTTTAAAGAGAGCCCTGAAACATTCACAGTGCCAAGTTAAAAATTTTTTTATAATGTTAGTTTTGATGGACAGTTCTATGCTGATTGGAAGAATATAAATATCCCAAGGGAGACTGTATATTGAAAATCAATCTCAGCATCCACAAAATACTAGTATGTGTTGCTTTAACTATACACTGTAAATCCTATACCCCTAGTATTCCATTGTGTAAATGTACCACAGTTTTTTTATCCACTCATCTATTGATGGACACTTGGACTGTTTCCAGATCTTGGCTATTGTAAATAACGCTGCAATGAACATAAGTGTGCATATATTCTTTAAAATTAGTGTTTCAGGTTTCTTAGGATATACTGTATTCCCAGAAGTGGAATTTCTGGGACATAAGGCAGTTTCATTTTTAATTTTTCAAGGAAACCTTATACTGTTTCCCACTGTAGCTGCACCAGGCTGTACAAAGTGAAGGAAATTTTACCTTTTGTCACAGCATGAATGAACCTGGACATTATTATGCTAAGTGAAATAAGTCAGTCAGAGAATGACAAATACCATATGATCTCACTTATATGTAAAATCCAATGAACAAAATAAACTGACAAACAAAATAGAGATAGAGGGTGGACACATGAACAGACTGACAGCTGTCAGAGGGAAGTGGGTTGAGAGACTGGGTGAAAGAAGGTGAAGAGATTAAGCAATATATATATGAAACAGTGTGGTGATAGCCAGAGGGAAAGGGGGTAGGAGTTTTGGAGTTTTGGAGCTGGGCAAAGGGGAATAAGTGGAGACAGAAAGAGACTTTGCTTTGGATGATGGACATACAATGCAGTGTGCAGATAATATTTTATTGAGTTGTACACTTGAAACCTGTATGGTTTTGTGTCACCCCAATCTATAATAATAAAAGTGTAATATGCTAATTAGACCTGACGTCCTTCCGGATGTCCTTCTGGACAACTTTACGAATGAAGCTGGGCTGCAAGGGAAGCACAGGTCCCAGGTGCCAGAGGGAAGCTGGTGCCAGAAGCTGGAGGAAGAAAAGCCAACTCTTGCATGGATTTTGTGAATCAGACCTCTAGTAAATTCAATGAAAAAGGAAAAATTATATATCCCTAAAATTTAAACACAGGACAAATTTTTCTTTATGATATTGCTATCTATGTGTTTTTATGTATCAGTACTATTATCTCCTTATGCACTTTGTGTTCACCCAGCTACTTACCTGCCTAGCAATCTATATTTAACTTTGAGAAAATGAAACCAAAAAGCCTCAACTAAAAAACAGAAAAATCCATTCTGAGATTGTTTCCACAAAAGGAATATATCTTAACTAACTTTCAATGCCCTTTAACACCCCAAATCATCCCCCAATAAACACACACTGTATTAATTATTATGAACAAAATCAGAAAAGAAAAATATTGTTTATATAAGAAAATGTCTTCTTCTGTTACTCAAAATTGCCCTGATAATTTTCATAGACTTTTTTTCAAGGCTCATTCTGAATTAACATCTTTGTAAGGATCTGTGCATGGATTGTTACATTGGTTTCATCGCCAGTACCAAACACAATAGGCTGTGAGGACCTCCTGAGAGAACAGTTTTAAGAAAGATTGCTGATTCAGAGGGAAATAATGCCATGATTATTGAGCAATGCCTTCTGTTGGCTTGGCTTGGGGTGAGGTGAGAGTCAGAGAACAACAGGAGTGGTGATCAGCTCCATGACTTGTCAACTCTGTCCTTGCCCAGCTACGTGATCTAATTTTCCCTGCTGGGCCAGATACTGGTCACTCTTCTACAGTTTAGAGAATTTGTGCCCAAATCTAGGAATCTAGTGGAGCCTTTCTTACCTATTCACCTCTGGATAAACTCATTGTGGAACTTTAGATGATATAGCTTAAAACTATAATCTTCTTTGGGCATTTTGGCAGATTATGGTGTCATTAATTTCCTTTACACTAACCTTGCCTATAAAGAGTGGACACATCTCATGTCTGACTTGAATCTCAACGTCAGACATCCAGGCGTGTAAACTGTGATAATGATCTTGATGCATTATTAATGAAACTTCCATTTGAAAATGCCCCCTTATGTTGAGCAGTTCAAAAAGTTCTGGGTTAGTCATTAATAAACCATTGTTATGCTCTGTGTCCTCTCATGGTTTTTGTTGATATTCAGAGAATGATAAAGAATATCTTATCCAAATGTATGAAAGGCTATGCCTATGAAAGGAATATTTAAAATCAACAATTAAGCCCAAATTAAGAAAACTCTTCTTTCTTGTCTGTTTTAATAAAGTAGGTGTTTTCTAAGCAATGATGACTGTGCCTATATTAAGTACTTCATGGTTTAGATCAGGAAGTTAATGTATCTATACCTTTTGGGAAAGAGTTAGCAATAACATGTACTATATAACTTCTAGTAATGATACTTTAGCTAGCACTTGAAAGTAGAATCCTGTCTCCCAGAGGTAACTTATTCCCCATCTAAGTCACTGAAGTAAGCGCTGAATAATTAGCTAGCAATACCTTACATATTAATGTTTCAAATCATCCATCACTTGCAATCCTATATCCAACCTCAGTGCCCTTTCCTTAAAAAGGATTCATGCTTCCAGCTAAGAAGGTAGGGAGTTCTTTTCACATATAACAGAAGACATTGTGCTCAAGGAGAGATAATCAGTCCCATTATGAATAGTTTACAAGTGGTTAATATGCCTTCATATTTTCTGCATGCCCTATTGAAAACCATCTCATCTATTATTAAGACATGCACTAGATTATAGATGCTTATGGGCAATACTTAATTTATTTTTTAAAGCAACAGACTAAGGAAAAATTCCTCCAATATGCAACATCCATAGAAACATTGAACTTCATTTGTCACAAATGTGGGCAGTGTTCCCAATCACCTCTTTGCAGAGTAGAAGCACATTACATAGATTTGTTTGTAGATATCCCTGAAGATAGATGAACATTAAGTGCCTTGCAGAATTTGGTGAAATGTGACATCATGGAGCACCACGCTATGATATTATTTCAGATTAGAGTCTGCCAAAAGCCATTTAGCACCACTATCAGGAAGAAGTGAAGGGACCCCAATGAAAGGTTCATCTGCCTACTTTCCTCCCATTCTTCTCTATCTTCTTTTTTACTTCAGAAATTCATTTCATTCCCTCCTGTATTCAATGGCGCTCCTTGCTTCAGGGGTCTTTTGTAGTAATTTATTTCATACGCTTATTATCATTTGTGTAAAAGAGTTTTGCCTTCTTTTTTCCCTTGTTCCCAACTTTCTAATATTCAGATCTTATCTACTCATTGCTCTGATCTTGAAGCGTAAAGGGGTTGCTTGGATCAATTTTATCAATCCACCTTATAATTTTTAAAACTTCAACTGGGTTACACGAAGTCTTTTCTTTTCCACCGAGAATTTGCTCAATTTTCTCTGTCTTTGCACATAACTTAATCTTTGAGGTCTGGTATCATTCATATAATTGCTCCACACTGTTCCCCTGAAGAACAATTGAACCTTGTAAAGGTTTGGTGACCAGCACCGTTTAAATTATATAAGGCAAGGTCTAGGAAATTCTATCAATGGCAATACTCTAATGCCTTCAACTGATAAAAGAACTGACTGGTTCAATTTATATTTACTATTACTAAAATTATATACTTCAACTAACACCTGTCTATCATTTGACAGCTAGAGGAAGTGTGTGTGTGTGTGTGTGTGTGTGTGTGTGTGTGTGTTAATAATTCATTTAAGCCAGGTAAAGACAATTTTCTTTTCAAAACATACTAATGCAAGAGTTTCCACTAGATTCATGTCCACAGAATATGGAGAGCTGGTTTAATAAAATCACATTGAGTCAATTATGAGGAGACTTATTCAAGCTTCCCCTGGCCCTTTAGGTAACATTGGTACAATTTAAGTAAATAGATATTGTTTTTCCCACAAACCCTCTGCCTATCCCAGTGGTCGGCAAACTTATTAGTCAACAGAGCGGCAAACTGTGGCCCGCGAGCCGCAGTTTGCCGACCACTGGCTATCCTATGAGTCTCTTTATTTTACTAGTAAAATTGTAAAAGTGTGGTATAATTATGCACATGACAGACAAATAAAGAAATAATGTTCTCTTAAAAGCTACAGTTAGATAAAGCATTTTTATTCTTTATCATTTACTACCTATACATTTAATTGAATACCAGTTTGATTTATAATAAATATTGAAATGATGCCTTAGAGGTACTAGATAACAGAAGCTTTAAACACAACTTTGTTAATAGTAGATTTTTTTTCTCAAAAAGAATAGTGGTTATTTTTAAAAGGCTTGCTATGACCTTTATTTATATGAATTAGGAGACTTGGAAAAAACCAGTTCTCTTATAACAGCACTTATTTAAAAATTGTTCAAATGAAGTTAAATTATAAAATGATTATTTTAAAGGCAATGAAAATGCCTTTTAGAGGTTTTTCTATACCCAGATGTCTACAAATTGCTTCTATGTAATAGCCAGTTTTAAAGCTCAGAATGAATATAGGTGGAGGGCAATGTGCAAACTGCCCAGAACCTCATATTATCTTAAAGACTGGAGCAGCAATTCTTAAATCACTCGTGGTCCCCTCCTTTCTGAAACACCATTTGAAGTTCACTGGTGCTCCGTGTATAGAGAAATGGCTCCGAAATAGTAAATTTCAGCATAGATATTCTGTTGACTAATAACCATTACTGACAACTTTTTTTTTCTTTGACAATGGGGGAAAGGCACATTTTATTTTCCTTAGACCATGGGTTCTCAAATCGTGCTGCACATTTATATCTCCTGGGAAGCTTTACATATGCCAATACCTAAGTCTAACCTCAGGTCAATTAAAACAGTCTTTTGGGGTGGGTCTCGGGAATTGGGATTTTTAAAATTCCTAGTGATACTAATGTGCATTCAGAGTTGAGAAGATTTATTTAAAACAATAATTCTCACCTGGGTGGGTGCACATTGTTAACTATTAGAATACATTTTTCAGAATGCACAGAACATGGGGATGGGGACCAGGGAAAGTATTTTCAAATGTTCTTACAGATTATGTTGACATTCTTGTTTCTTTAAATAAGAATCTGAATGATATATCAGCATGAATTTTCACAGATCTCACCACATGAATCTGATATGCCCTTCGTTCACATTTGAGAATCTCTTACTTGGGTTCTTTGTCCAAGGACATATATATTAATAGGGCCAAAGCAACAAGTGAAATGGTTCTAAGAGCTGTGGTTGTATCCTGCAGATTTATCCTGAACTCAACATTTCTGCAATGTGTCACGGATACCACAAAATTGTATTCAGAACTGGAAAGATATACTATACTTATGTTTCTCAGAGTGTTTTCTTTAGAACAAAATCTTGTGGTAGGATAAAAATTATGTCTTCTCTCTGCCCCCCAAAAAACATATTGAGGGGGGGAGTTCTTTGATCTAATAAAATTGGGAGATACAGTGTCAAGCAGTGTTAAATATCTTTATTTCATGCCTAATTTATCAGAGCCTGGAATGGGCTGATGTACATTGAAAATCTTCTAGAACAGTGCTTCTAAATTTGAATGTGCAAATAAACCTATCTAATGGCATAGTAAAAATATACTAGCTAAGAATTACACCACTGCTAATAATTAGTCAAAACAGAAAGAGACATACAAATAACTATTATTTATTGATTGGCTATCATTAAATAATTTAATGTGGTTAATATACCTAGGAGGTAGGTGATATTCCCCTGTTTTATAGATGAGGAAACTTAGATTAAAAGAGATTAAATAAATTTCTCTAAATTATAGATTTAGTAAATGAGAGCTATGATTCTAAATCCAAGCCTGTCAAATTTCCAAATTTGTTTTCTTTTCTTCACCATATCTTCTTTTATTCATTCCTTTTTTTGTTTAAATAAAACATATGTTTCCCATAGTAAAAGACATAAATATTAAGTGTATAGCATGGGAAATTTTAATGCATGTTTATATTTAAGTAGCCATCACTAAAAGCCAGCTAGTATACATCCATTCCTAAGAAAATTCTTCATACTCCTTCTCAGATAATGATCTCCCTCCAAGAGTAGTCTCTATCCTTGATCAGTTTTCTATTACCATTGATCAGTTTTTTACTATTCTTGAACTTCATACAAATGAAAATATACATTATGTACTCATTTATGCCTGGCTTCTTTCACTAAATATAGTTGTTTTGAGATTCATCAATTTTGTTGACATATCAGTAGATTTTTTAATTCATTCTTCATTTGGTAGATATTTAGATTGTTGTAGTTTTTGCCTATGATGAATATAGCTTCTGTGAACATTCTTCTACAAATCTTCTGTGGACATAAGCACTAATTCCTTTGGCAGATATACTTAGCAATGACTTTGCTGTATTTTTTGAGTAGGCATATCTTAAACTTTATTAAAACCTTTCAAGCATTTTCCCAAAGCAGTGGTAGTGCAATTTTACCAAGTCTTTGTTCCATTCGCAATGAGTGACAGCTCCAGTTATTCTATTTTTACCTCCTTTTATTTCTTACCTCCTTTTACCTTCTTTTATTTCTTTATATCTTTTTTATCCATTTCTTCATAGGTATACAAAATCAAGAAAGGGGAAAGTGTAATTCTTCTAAAGACTATCTTGGAATAGTGCACAAAATTATTGGAAAAAAGATCCCCTAACAACTAGATGTGTGCTCAACCTACCCAATTTTAAGAGGATGATTTCTCAAACCAAAACAAAAACAAAGGAAAAAAAGCACACACAGTAAAAGGACCAACACATAACTCAGAACAAAGGCTAAACACAGGTATTGATAAGGAAAAGATCAAAGGCAACATGAACAGACAAGATGCCTTAGAAGAAAAAGGAAGGATGAGCATGGAGGAGCAGGAGGCATCAAAGACAAATATAAATGTGAATAGAGCAATGAAGGCACGTTGCTAAGTGACTGGGGTCCATAATGCGTGCATGCTCAGAAAGCTTGGTTAGCAGAGCAGACACTGAGCAAAGGGCTAAGAGCAAAGCCAGGGAGCAGTCAGGAGGAACTGCTCACTCTGAGTACGTCCTGTTTAAAAATTAAGCATGGAATCATACTGTTGCACAACTAGTTCTTAAGCCAAATCTTAGCCACCAGTTTTGTTCATCAGTCCCTCTCTTGCATTCATCAACCTGGTTTGTTCAGGTGCATAATTTACTCTGTTCTTTCTCCCACATGTGCTGAACTTCTCAGGTGTAGACTCATTTTGGTTTTGCTTTCTGCAATGCTACCTCAGCGCTTTGGACTCTCTTTATGTAACATGATTCTGTTTCTAGGCCAAACATCCAACAACTTTCCTTAGTCAATTTTAAGAACTCAGCAATATCACCTAAATCGGGAAATCTAAATCAGTCTCCCAAGGCTAAAATTTATCACCCCCCGCCCCCAAAGCATTTTAAAGACACTAGCAGCATGAGTTTAAAAGTGACTCTTTGAACGATTAAAAAATAAATGACACTAAGTTGTACTTACTGACTTCCTTTTTGCCAAATGGTGCAATTTGGTCATGGATGTTATTTTAGGTTGAGAAGAGTTTGCTGCATGAGTTGTTATGGAATTTAGACCCAGCTTTTATGACCAGTTATCCCACTTGCCCAAAGAATTTCTTAACACCCATTTATGAGACTGGAGCTTAAGGAGAAGCAACTGGAGCAACTATCTCTCTAGCCATCATCTCATTAGACGTGATCATTCATGTAAAGACACATGGAAAGAAATTAGGCCTTGCCATTTGAATAGCCTACTTGGAATAGTCACCATTTGGTGATACATGACCCAGAAACACAGATGATCTCCAAATAGTAGGGTAATTTATATAACTTTTTTCATCTCTCTTGTGATACATTGCTGACTAGTAAAACTTCAGATGGCTATATAAAACACATGAAACATCATAAATCAATGATGTTTCTGATAACATCTGATTGTTTAGTTCTGGGTAGCTATCCAAGTCAGGTAATTAAGAAATTTCCGGAAGATTGGTTTCTAAAAATATATATTTAACCCGGAAATCTATCTTGCTCAAACTTGCTAAATTTTTGTCTTATTTATTTTCATTAAAGGTTATATAGGGTTTCTATTACCTTAGATATTATGTAATGAAGTTATACCAATAAGAACAGAATGCAGTTGATAAGTGTGTGAACAGCTTTCTGGGAGATTAAAATAAGAACTTTACCAAATATATATCTTTTTTTCAAATATCAACCAAGGGTACATAAAGTGGGAAGGAATTTAAAAATGCTATAAGTGGAATATAATTATATGACAAAGGATCTAAACAAAATTTTAGAAAAGTCACATATTTTTTAAGTTTTAAAAAATATTCACTTATTCTTAAAGAAAAAATAAAAAAAAAACCTTTATAAATCTTATAAAGGAGAAAGCATCACCTGTCTTTTACATATGAACTCTTTCCTTCAGTCTCACAAAATACACACTGGAAGTCTCAGTCACCATATACTATTCATTTTAGTTTTAAATTAAAAAAAAAAAACTCACTTATATAAAAACTTAAAGAAGATCAATTATGCCCTGACCAGTGTGGCTTAGTGGGTGGGAGCATCATCCCCTACACCAAAGGTGGTGGGCTTGATTCCTGGTCAGGGCACACATCCAGGTCATGCTTTCACTCCCTGGTAAGGGTTTGTGCCAGAGGCAACTGATCGATGTCTCTCTCTCTCTCTCTCTCTCTCTCTCTCTCTCTCTCCCTCTCCCTCTCTCTCTCTCTGTCTCTCTCTCTCTATCCTCTCTCTCTCTCTCTCCCTCCTCTTTAAAAATAAGTGAAAAAGTTTTATCACTACTGCAAAATACCTTTAAAATTCCTCAATACATCTTTATCTTTCTTCTTTTGCATGTATGCCCACTTGTTATAATTTCTGACTTCTAATTAATATACGCTGTTAAGAACTGCATATGCTGTCAAAATCACTGGCTTTGTAACTATTCCTCTCCAATTTTCTATTTAAAATAAGTGAATCAAAGGCCTTTTTAACCCTCTTTTTTTCTCTAAAAGCTACTCAGCTCTTACTAAAAAGAGATAATAAACACAAGTTGAAAAATAATCTGTCAATCAATCAGGCACTTACACTATGGACAGATTACTCATGGAGCTTTAAAAAAGATTTGTTGAAAACACAAATAAAGGAAAATCACAGTCAAATTAAATGAAGCTTGGAAAATTCTCTTTTATATTGATTTTATTACCAGAACTTGGAAGGAAGCCTAGTGACTGTGTTAAACTGATACTGAAATGGCTGCATCAAAAGAGGGGAATAGAATCTTGGCTAGTTGATCATGGGAAAAGTGTTCCCCTGAGCCCTGCATTCAAGCCCCTAGGAGGAGGAGAACATCTCCTTCTACTTATTTGATCCCTATAAGTCTCTTGGTTAATCTTTGGTATTTTACTGTATTATCTATAATGGGAAAGATGAGATGAAGGAGTCAAATCCACAAGAATAAAATAAAAAATTATATGCAAATAGCACTGACTTGAGTAAAAATTTGAGGTCATCTGATATGTACTATAAACTATTTTTAAATTCTATCCTACATTTTTCTCTTTAAGATAAAAGCTTTGTGGATATGACTATATGATTACATTTCTTGATTTTCAATAATATTTTTGTGAGGGGAGGAGGAAATTACAGACAACCAGCAGGGTCTCTAAAATCGTGTGCTTCAAATAATGTGCTCAAACACTGAATTTTTTATCTTACTAGCAGAAATGTTTGTTCAAATACTTAGTGTTTTCAAATTTAGGAAATGGGTTAAAAGATTTGCAAAAATCAGACTTAGAAATGTCAAGTACGTATAGCCTTTCTATAGCATCATAAGCATTTAGAAAACCTAGGTCATTAAGTTTCAGAAAAGCAGTACACCATGTCTACTCACTTGACATTCCAAAGAACAAGAGTCTTCAAATTTGGGGCGTAGTACTTGGAGCTTCAACTTTAAAATCCGCCACCTTAATTAAGCACAATGCATACTATCCAACATTCTTCAGTTCAAATATAAGTTGTGACCTTTTTTTTGTTTTTGAAAATGGACATTTTCATGTTCCATTAGCCTGTTGCAATGTAAATTGGAAACACCTTTAGAGGAAGGCCTAGCTGCAGGTGTCCCTTGCACTGGCCTGCGATGGATTGGTGTGCCACAGTACAAGTCTGGCTTCAGCAGGCTAAGTGAGAAAGCCATGTCTTCTCATTACCCACTTAAAAATACACAGTGAGAGGTAAAACATGGACAGTCTGAGGTGGTAGAAATGGATAACATTGTGGCTCATGACATTTTATTTTTTTGGTATAAACTGTGTTTAGTACATAATGTGGCAAAGTTTAACAGCAACCTATCCATAAGATTCTGGATGAAGCTCTAGATTTTAGATTCAATATGGAAAGAGAGGTTTTGGTGAGCAATTACAGTAAGAAAAAAATTCTCAAGTCCACTTTTTTACTTACTCAAAAGTAAATTTAAAAAACAATAGCAAGAATAATATTCCTAATAGCATGCCTGTGGTTAACAAAATGGTTTCTAACAAGCTATCTTATTTGATCTTTATAATATTGTGGACGGTTTGCAATATTATTTTTATGTACACATTGAAGATCCTGCAAAATAGACAACTAAATTATTTCTTAAAATATTATACCATTAATGAATTACCATATCACACCTGTCAGAATGACTATCATCAACAAATGACAAGTGCTGGCGAGGCTGTGGAGAAAAAGGAACCCTCGTGCACTGCTGGTGGGAATGCAGACTGGTGCAGCCACTGTGGAGAACAGTATGGAGTTTCCTCAAAAAACTAAAAATGGAACTCCCATTTGACCCAGTAATCCCACTTCTAGGAATATATCCCAAGAAACTAGAAACACCAATCAGAAAGGATATATGCACCCTTATGTTCATAGCAGCACAATTCACCATAGCTAAGATTTGGAAACAGCGGAAGTGCCCATCAGCAGATGAGTGGATTAAAAACCCGTGGTACATCTACACAATAGAATACTATGCTGCTGTAAAAAAAGAAGGAATTCTTACCATTTGCAACAGCATGGATGGAACTGGAGAGCATTATGCTAAGTAAAATAAGCCAGTCGGAGAAAGATAAATATCACATGATCTCACTCATTTGTGGAATATAATGAACAACATAAACTGATGAACAAAAACAGATCCAGAGACAGAGAAGCATTGATCAGACCATCAAACCTCAGAGGGAAGGTAGGGGAAGATGAGGGTAAGGGGGTGGGGGATCAACCAAAGACCTTGTATGCATGCATATTAGCCTAATAAGGGCTTAATCACAGGGAACAACAACATCCTGTAATTATTGGAATTGAGAATCTAGTTCAGTGATCGGCAAACTCATTAGTCAACAGAGCGGCAAACTGCAGCCTAACCAATGGACACAGGGGGTGAGGGCATGAGTTGGGGTGTTGGGGGGCAATGGGGGGATAAGGACACATATGTAATAATTTAATCGATAAAAAAAAGAAAAAAAGGAATCAACCAATGAATGCAAAATAATTATATGTTCATGATTTAAATACAGGAGATTTACTTACTTGTTTTTATTTATTTAATTACAGTTGACATAGAACATTATATTAGTTTCAGGTGCACAAACAATGGTTTGACATCAGTTCACTAACACTGCTACAATGGACAGGTGTACTTCCTTCTATTTCTTATCTAACTTCATATTGCAAACTTTTTCTTCACCAATTCATTAACAAATCCACTTTGTGAGTTCTATATCATTTTGAGGTTTTTGTAACTTCCTGGTATGTGTGTGTGTGTGTGTGTGTGTGTGTGTGTGTGTGTATTGTGTTGACATTTTATATCATCTTTTTTCTCAAATTTTATTTTGTCTGACATTAAAATTACTAAGCCAGTTATTTGGTTAGTGTTTGGTTGGCATATATTTTTCCAAGGCTTTAATATAAACTATTCTTACATGTATATTTTTTCACTTTATCCTTTGTGCCTCTTAATCATTCTTAGACATTTTCTACTGCTGACTCTCTGTGCCATGTCCTAGAGAATTTCTTTATCTGTATTTTTCATTCACTAATTTTATTTTTATATATGCACTGGAGGCCCAGTGCACAAAAATTTGTGCACTTGGGTGGTCTCTCAGCGCAGCCTGCACATTCTCACAATCCAGGATCCCTTGGGTAGGGTCCAGTCCCATCACAGCATGGCTCTGGTTCTCTGGGCCTGTGGGCTGGGGGGCGGTGGGAGAGGAAGAGGGACCAAGAGGCCAGTATGATTGCATCATGGCTCCAGTTCTCTGGAGCCTGTGGGTGGGGGAGGAACCCAGAGGCCAGTCTGATGGCAGCATAGCTCCATTCCCACAGCTCCTTCCTACCACCACACAGTGGGTGGCTGGGGCCCACAGCTCCCTCCCATAGCCACACTGTGGGCAGCCAGGACCTAGGAATGACTCCTGCCATGCCAGCCGGGACCTAGATTCACTCCTGCAGCATCGGCTGGGACCCTAGCCTGGTGTCTGGTAGTCCATCCAGTCGTTTAGGTCATGATGGACCCTGGCTTTTTATATATTAAGTTATCTAAATTGTTGTAACTCATGCCCAGTATTTTTAATTTAAATAATTATAATTTTTTCTCCAGAAGTTCTAGTTTTTTTCTTTGCCAGATAACCTGATTTTCTTGTCTCTTGATCTTTGTTCATATTTCTAATGCCTTTTATATATTTAAGCATATTAAATATGCTTATACTCTATTTCCTGGTCACTCTTATACCTGAAGACTTGGAATTTTATTTAGTTGTTTCATTGTTTATGATCTTTACTCATGAGGTCTTAATTCTATGTTTGTTTTATAGATTTCAACAATGAGTTTATTATTCTTGAAACTTTTTCTGTGGTAGTTCAATAAGTTGGGTTTCTCCAGAATGATTTAAACTTGCTTTTCTGAGCCATTTGGAGGCATCATCAATCCAGGGTCACTTTCTAATTCTGGAGTACTTATTAGTTACTTATTGGGGGTTCTTGATATATACCCTGCATATCTTTATCTTTGAAAAAATATATCTTTTTTTTCCCCCCTCAGATACATTTATCTAATCTCTTATTTTCCCTTCAATTCCATCTGGAGTTTATTTTATGTATAGACATTTCTATTTTAATAACTTTTTTTCATCTAAAAGTTAAAATTTATTCTATTCACATTCTCATGCCAATTATTTTATATAAATATTAATGATATGTTTAGGATCTTAATCTTTTTTTTTAATGCTTTCCATGTTGTTTATTATTTTAATTTCATTTGGATTGAATTGACCTCTGGTTGTATACTTTTAGCTATCTTTTTAATGATTTGTTCCCTCTCTCTCCTTTTCCCTCTTCTTCTCTCTCTCTCCTATTTTACTATCAGTATTTCTCTCATCATTATTGTGGCCTAATGTTTTTTTTTTTGCTTTTCATTTATTGTGGTTCCAAATTCAGAACCAAATCCTCAAATGCCTTCTGCACCAAGGTACTATTGGGGCTCTTGCATACCAAACCCAAACAAATTTTGTCAGTTTCTTTGTGATGCTGTATTTTCAACTGCCTCTCCACAGTTTCAGTTCCTCTATCATCAGCATCTGGGAATCCACAATATTATCTCAGTTTAAGGAATCGTTCTACCATTTTGTGAAGCATTTTAATCTGAGTTCTCTGCATGAACTGAATCCCAGCTACCTCTGCTTTGTATGGATCTTGACGTGAGCAGGCTAATTGCTTCTGCCTACTCTTTGTATTGTTCGTTTGTATGGTTTATAGAGAAAGATTATTTTATATTTATGTCAGGATGGACTTTCTTTCTTCTTTTTTTCTTTTAAACTTTATATAACATAGTTATATATTTGGAACCATGAACTTACAGAATCATCTTGACTGGAAGGTAAAATTGTTTCCTATATTGCTACTTCTTATTTTCTCTAAAGCACAATTTTGTGTATTTTACTCTCTTTTCTAAACTAATTTATTGACTTTTCTAAGTATTAACCTGGTAGAGCAACAGCGTTTCTGGTTCAGAAACTTAAATTAAAAGACGGTTTTGAAAAAATATTAAAAAGTGTTCTTTGAATCCTTATTAACAACAATGTCCATGGTAAAATCTCAAAATTATAGCTTTTTATATAAACCTTCTTTCCTTGTTTAAAAAGTCTCATGTCCAATTTAATTAGCAATAATACATTTAAGATGTCTCATAAGAATCTGTTTGAAAATTTATGTCTTCCTGAGTATATTTTCATTTGGAAAGAGAGCCTAGGTAGTATATATGAATCAAGCACAAAGATAATATATAACCTCAAGTAAATTTTGTAGGAATGCAGAAAGTTGATGCCTCCATTACATATATATTAATTTCAAATGTCTTTTATTATAACTTTTTCAGATAGAATGTACCAGCTGGTCTTTGCAAGATATCTTAATACATTTGAAGATGTTGAATTATATCAGTTTCCTATTGTTCCTGTAAAATTTTATCACAAACTTAATCAATACAAATTAATTATTCTATTGTTAGGGGGGTCAGAAGTCTGAAATGCATATCACTGGGATAAAATCAAGATGTCTACTGCCTTTTCTTGGGAGACTATAGGGAAGATCCATTTCCTTCACTTTTCCAGATTCCCAAGGCCACCAGTATTCTTTGGCTCCTGTCTCCTCTTTCCATTTTCAAAAGCCAGCAGCATAGCATCTTCAGATATTTCTCTGACTCTGGTTCCTTTTCTGACTCCCTCTTTTGTGTTTTCAGACCACAATTATTAAAATGTCTCCACCTAGATAATCCAGGATGATCTCCCTTTTCTTTAAACTTAGTTAATTAACAAACTTAACTTCATTTGTAATTTTATTTCATCTTTGCCTTGTAATTTAATATAATCACAGTTTATGTAGATTAGAATGTACACATCTTTGTGGGATAATTATTTTGCCTACTATAGAAATATTAACATATTAAAGAAATTTGCCTACTCTATTCCAGCAAATCTTGTACAGTTAACACTGGATGGTTTATTTTCATTACTTTTATCTTATTTAAATACTAGAGGCCTGGTGTATGAAATTTGTGCATGGGGGAGGTGGAAGGGGTGTGTGTCCCTCAGCCCAGCCTGCATCCTCTCCAATCTGGGATCCCTCAAGGGATGCTGACTGTCCCTCTCACAATCCAGAACTGCTGGATTCTAACCACTCACTTGCCTGCCTGCCTATTGCCCCTAATTGCTTCTGCCTGCCAGCCTGATCATCCCCTAACCACTTCCCTGCCAACTTGATTGACGCTTAACTGTTCCCCTCCTGGCCCGATTGCCCCTAACTGCCCTCTCCTGCTGGCCTGATCACTCCCAACTGCATTTCCCTGCAGGCCTGGTCCCCCGCCCAACTGCCTTCCCCTGCAGGCCTGGTCACCCAAACTGGTCTTCCTGCTGGCTATCTTGTGGTAGCCATCTTGTGTCCACATGGGGGTGGCCATCTTGTGTGTTGGAGTGATGGTCAATTTGCATATTACCTCTTTATTATATAGGATTTTATTTAATGTCTTAAACAGTGCTTCTGACTTCAAAGATTCTGACACCTAAAATTGGGAAGTGTCACATGCAATTTGACATATAGCTATGACTTTTGCAGATTAGACATTCTACTCAATTCTGTTTCATTTGGTGTATTTGAACTGCTAAAGTTGAAGTTTATTGAATAATAAAATAGGCTTATAAAATTCTAGAATATAAAATTTTCAAAATATTTTTTCATACATAGTGTAATTATTATATTTTGTTACTTTTCTGAATGCAAATTTTAAGTTAAATAAAATTTTTATTTTATTATTTCCCATTTAGCTTGGTGCATTATTACTTTTTTGAAAATTTAAAGGGATACATTTTTTTAAAATATATTTTTATTGATTTCAGAGAGGAAGGGAGAGGGAGAGAGAGATAGAAACATCAATGATGAGAGAGAATCATTGATGGGCTGCCTTCTGCATGCTCCACACTGGGGATCAAATCTTCAACCCAGGCATGTGCCCTTGACTGGAATCGAACCTGGGACCCTTCAGTCTGCAGACCAATGCTCTATCCACTAAGCAAAACTGGCTAGGGCTAAAGGGATACATTTTTAATATGAATCATGCTATTAATCTTAAAAACAATCCCAAATATTTTTTTAAATCCATTTTCTAAAACTTTAATACATGCACTCATCAGGTATTAAGGCTTTGTATGTAAACAGAATTACTTTTATTTATTTTTCTATTGCAGTGGATGACTTTTTTGTTTAAAGCTAGTAAGTCATAGGAATCACTAATCAAACAAAATTATCCTAAAAATGTCTACTAGTACTCAGAAAGTGACAATTTTCTAAATTTCTCTTATGTTCTTTACAGTAAATATCTTATTTTCATGAAAAAGTTATAAAATGAAACAAACTATGTCAATTCCTTATCACATAACACATTCCTTACACAGAAGTAATTTAAAAAAATTTAAAGTAGGTCCTTCCCTTGTGCAGTCAAGCCGAGCAAATGCATCCACAAACTGGGGATCACCTCTAGCTTCAAAAAGGTTATTGAGGGCCAGGCATAGACAATATCTGACTGTGGCTTACACCAGAGAAACTTCCAATAAGCCCAGGACCAATACACCAAGTGGCCAGCTTCAAACAACATTGGAGCAGGATCCAACAAGCTTCACACACATATCAAAAGGGAGATTGCAGCAGGCACTAAACTCTGCTGAAGCAAACTTCACTTGTTTCTTTTCTTCCTTTAATTCTCACCAGAATATATGTTTTAAAATTTATTTTGCAGAAAGAGAGAGGAGAGAGAGAGAGAGAGAGAGAGAGAGAGAGAGAGAGAGAGAGAGAATGTGAGACAACATGATCAATTTGTTGCCTCCCACATGTGCTATAAATGGGGACTGAGCCCACAACTTAGGTATGTACCCTGACCAGGAACCCAACCTGCAACCATATAGGTATATGGAACAATGATCCAACCAACTGAAATACTTAACCAGGGCCATTTTTTTCTTTTTCATTCTTTTATTCTTTTTATTTCTCTGCTTGGCTTTTTCTCAATTTCCTTTTATTTTTCTTATTATTCTCTTTTCTTATTCTATTTTTTCTTCTTATTTTTTTCATTTTTATTTTCTTAGTCTGCCTTTTTTTTCCTTCTGTGATTTTATATTCTTTTTTTCTTCTCATATATTTTTATTGTTTATTTTATTATTCTTTGTTTCTTCTTTCTTTTCTTATATTTTTGTTGTTGTTGTGTTTTGTTTGGTGTTGTTATTTCAGCACCTATAAAACAGCTGGCATGATGTAGTAAGCATTGAGCCTCATAGTCAGCCAGCCTGAGGGTAAATCCTACTCACAAATGGGCCAACAGCAATCAAAACCCAATTACAACAGAGGGCCCACATAACCCACGCATGGGATAGTCATTCCTAGATCATCCATCTCAGGAGATCAAGGAGACTGCACCACTAGGTCCAAAAGAACACTTACCTCAGAAGTCCACCCAATGAAGACTGGGAATCATAGCAGTTCTATCTAATTCATAGGAAAAAAACACACAAACAAACACAAAGAGACAGCTAAAAGGAAGAGACAGAAAAACAAGCCCCAAATGAAAGAACAGTCAGCAAGCAATTTATGTAATGCAGAGTTCAAAGTAATGGTTGTACAAAGGCTCAAGTAACATCGATAATTACAAGGAACTCAGTGGGAACTTGTGGGAACCATACCAGAGTTGCCAGACAGCCAAGGCCACTCAGAATGTGATAGGCCTTGTTAGTATGGCAGAATGGCCAAGGCTACTTTGAACATGGGAATCATACTCAGAAATATCCAAGGATTGAACAGCTGCAAGGCCACAGCAATCTCATGGTATGCTATACCCTTCTAGAGCCAAATGATTGATGTCATTGTTAGGAAATAGCCTCCTTTGTCTAAGCAGTATTAAAAGTATATTACTAATACTATAGAGCTCAGATGAAGTTGAGAGTTAGTATTGCTACGATGTGAGGCTAAGAGCTCATAAAGAGCTCAGATATAGCTTCCATGTTAACCAGCCAGTGTGCGGAGAGAGAAGCTCAGAGGTAGTTACTACATGAGACTATAGAAACCAGCCAGTGTGCCTGGCAGAAGAGTGTGCTAGAAAAGCTGAGGCAGGCACAGAGGATGTAGCTACCATGTGAAACTATACATGCAGGTGTTGGGGTTGTTCTCAGCATCTAGAAGGGTTCAGGAATCTGAAGAAGAGCTGCAAGTAAATTAATAAAGAGACTAGACATGAAATATAAAGTTGGAAGGCATTTTGGGGAGCCAGAGGAGACCTAGCTTCAGTAACCAAGTTCTTTGAATCTCTGGACCACTAGCTATGTAAAACTATAGGTCTAGAGGCAGCATTTGGCTGCTTACATAATAACTATGGGCCCAGAGCCTACTACTACTGTGTGGGAAAGATACGTATTTACTAGCTGGTGTGCTAGTATGAGATTTCTGTGAAAGACTGTTTTGCCTAATGGCTATATGACCACTGGCTTCTGCAATAAAAACTCATTCTTATATACCCGCAAATTCTCATGGCTTCTCCATCTAAGACCCAGTGTTCAAGAAGGTCCAGGCCCTAGGCAGAGGGGCTCAGACCCAACAGTTAGTACAGTGAATAGGGTTCAAGAAGGAAACTACTCTGGTATAGTCAAGAAGAATTTAGAAGAACATATGGACTCAGGACAACTCAAAGCAGTAGTGTTGAACAGTTCTCTTGCTGTAGCTGACAAAACCATAACAGCATAAAAAATGACATAGCCCAGGTCGGCATGGCTTAGTGGTTGAATGTTGACCTATGTACCAAGAGGTCCTGGTTTGATACCTGTTCATAGCACAGGCCTGGATTGGGAGCTCAATCTCCATTATGGGACATGCAGGAGGCAGCCAATCAATGATTCTCTCTCATCATTGAGGTTTTTTATCTGTCTCTGTCCTTCCTTCTCAGAAATCAATAAAAGTATATATTTAAAAATGATGTAGAAGCCATAAATAAGAACTTGTCAGAAATGAAGAATACCACATCTGACATCAAGACTACACTGGAAGGAATTAAAAGTATAATGGATGAAGCATAGGATCAAATCAGCAATTTGGAAGATTAGGTAGAAAAACACCCAATCAGAGCTGCAAAAATAAAATAATGAATAAATAAACAAATAAATTTCAAGCAAATAGAAATTGATGATAGTTTAAAAGAAATATGAGTCAACATTAAATGGAACAGCATTCTCATCATACAAGGTACAAGAAAGAGAAAAAAGAGAACAAGAAATAGAGAACCTGTATGAAGAAAAAAAAATTACAGAAAACTTTCCTAACCTGGTAAAGGAAAAGTCATACAAGTTCAGGAAGCACAGAGAGTCCCAATCAAGATGAACCCAAAGAGACCCACACCAAGACACATCATAATTAAATGGCAAAGTTAAAGACAAAGAGAGAATTTTAAAGGTAGCAAAGGAGGAGCATTTAGTTACCTGCAAGAGTTCCCACAAGGCTAGTAGCTTATTCTCAACATATACATAGTAGGCAAGAAGAAAATCACATGAAATATTCAAAGTAGTGAAAAGCAAGAACCTGAAACCAAGTCTATTCAATCCAGCAAGGCTATCATTCAAAACCAAAGGTGAAATAGAGCTTCCAGGTAAAAAAAAAAAAAAAAAAAAAAAAAAGGATTTTGTTACTACCAAACTAGCATTGTAAGAAATGTTAAAGGAACTGCTTTAAGAAGAACAAAAAATATATATGTACTAGAGGCCCGGTGCATGAAAATTCATGCACTGGAGTGGGGGTCCCTCAGTCTGGCTTGCTCCTTTCACAGTCCAGGAGCCCTCAGGGGCAGGAAGTGACTCAGCGATTAGGGGAAGGTGACACCCCATCACACCTCTGCTGCTGCCACTGCTGGCAGTGTAAGCCTTGGCGGCCCTGGGCAGCTGGGAAGTAGCCATCTGAGGCTTGCCTGTGCCTTAGGCTAGTCCTGGGCACCTGGGGGGCTGAGGGGACTGGGGGACTCCAGAGGCAGGCGCATGCCGCCCAAGTGGGGCTGAGGGGACTGGGTGCCACCATCTTGTGGCTGTGGATGTTGCTATCTTTGAGGCCGTGACAGTCAATTAGCATATTCTCTCCTTATTGGCTGTGGGCACCACCATCTTTGCGATGGCGTGAGGGACAATTAGCATATCCCCTTTAGGGGCATAGAGAGAGAGAGGAACATAGGAATAGAGATTAAAAGTGCAATAAATAAGTACCTATCATAATAACCTTAAGCCCTGGCCAGTGTGGCTCAGTTGGTTGGGTATCATCCCATGTACTAGAAGGTTACCAGTTCAAGTCCCAGTCAAGGGCATATGCCCCGGTTGTGGGCTCTATGGGACATATCTATGTTTCTCTCTCTCTTCCTCTCTTTTCTGCTCTCTCTAAAAACAATAAACTTAAATAAATAAATAAATAAATAAATAAATAAATAAATAAATACAATAAACTATTTAAAAAATAACCTTAAAAATAAATAGGTTCAATGTTCCAATGAAAACGCATAGGGTAGATGAATAGATAATAAAACATGATCCACATATATGCTATCTACAAGAGACCCACTATAGAACAAATGATTCACACAGACTAGAAGTGAAGGAATAGAAAAAAAATTTTCTTAAGCAAATAGACATGATAGGAAAGCAATGGCAGCAATACTTATATCTGAAAAAAGAGATGTCAAACAAAGGCCATAAATGAGACAAAGAAGGTCACTACATAATACTAATGTTATCAATCAAAAAGAGGATATAACTATGGTAAACATGTGTGTAACCAATTCAGGATCACATAAATATATTTAAAAAACTGTTGCTGGACTTTAAGGGAGAGATAAACAACAATATAAGTAAAGTAGGGGATTTAACACCACACTGCCATAATTGGCTAGGTCTTTCAGAAAAAAAAAATCAACAAGGAAACAGCAACCTTAAACAACACACTAGATCAGAAGGATTTCATTGATATTTACAGAAGATTGCATCCCATAGTAGAAGAATACACATTCTTCTAGAAGTGCACATATAATATTCTTAAAGACAGGTTGGATGATAAGACACAAAATGTCTTAACAAATTCAAGATTATTGAAATCATATCAAGCATCTTCTTGGATCACAATGGCATTAAACTAGAAATCAACTATAATAAAAAAACTCAAAAACATTCAAACACATATAGGCTAAACAGCATATATTAAACAATGAATGGATGTCCAATGATATCAAGGAAGAAATAAAAAGATACCTGGAAACAAACAAAAATTAATGCACAATAACCCAAAATCTATGGGACATAGTGAAAGCAGTCTTGGGGGGAAGGGGGAGTTCATAGCATCACAGGCCTAACCCTAAAAGCAAGAAAAATCTCAAATAAACAATCTAACCCTACCCCTAACAGAACTATAAAAAGAACAACAAGAAAAGTCCAAAGTGGAAGGGAAGAAATAATAAAGATCACAGTAGAAGTAAATGACATAGAGACTAAAAAACAATACAAATGATCAACAAAACCAAGAGCTGATTTTTTGAAAAGATAAACAAGTTTTATGAACTTTTAGCTAGACTTACAAAGGAACAAAGAAGGAGGGCACAAATAAATGAAATAAAAAATGACAAAAGAGAAGTAACAGCTGACACCACAGAAATACAAAGGCTTATAAGAAATACCATGAACATCTACATGCCAACAACTTGAATAACATGAGAAAAATGAATAAATTCCTAGAAACATACAGGCTTCCAAAAATGAATCAAGAAGAGTCAAAGCAGAAAAAAAAAGTTCTGGACGAGGTGGCTTCACATATGATTTTTACCAAACATTCAAAAATGAACTTAACCTGCTCAAACTTTTCCAAAAAAGTCAAGAGGTTGGGAGCCTTCCATGCTTTTTTTATGAGGCCAGCATTATATTAATTTCAAAACTAGATAAAGACACTATAAGGACAGAAAATCATAGGCCACTATTACTAATGAACATTAATGCTAAAATCCTTAACAAAATATTAGCAAATTGGATCAATAATACATTTAAAAGATCATTCACCATGACTAAGTGAGATTTATTCAAGGGGTGCAAGGTAGGTACAGTATTTGCAAATCAATAAATGTGATATATTATATAACCAAAATGAAAGATAGAAATCACACAATCATATTAATAGATACAGAAAAAACATTTGATAAATTTCAGCATCCATTCATGATAAAAACTCCCAGCAAAGTGGTAATAGAAGGTCCATACTCTGCATTATAATAAAGACCATATATGACAAACATACAGCCAACATCATACTCAATGAGCAAAAACTAAAAGCGTTCCTCTTAAGATCAGAAATAAGATGTCTGATTTCATCACTCTTATTCAATACTAGTAGCTCTGCGCACAAATCTGTGCACCAGTAGCTCGCCAGTAGCTTGCTGTCCCCCTCCTGTAGCTCCCCCTGTCCTCCCTGCTCCCCCTCATAGCTTGCTGCCCTGGCTGCCTGTAGCTCCCTCTGCCTCCCTGCCCCCCTCATAGCTTGCTGCCCTGCCCCCTACTGTAGCTCTCTGCAGCCCACTTGTAGCTCGCTGCCTCACCCCCCTGTTGATCCATGATCTGGTTGTTATGCGGTGGGTTGCTTCATGGCATAACGACCATTTGCACATTACATCTTTATTATATAGGTTAGTTCTGCAAGTCCTAGACAAAGCAATCAGAAAAGGATAATAAATAAAAGCATCCAAAGTAGAAAGGAGGAATTAAAGCTGTCATTATTTTTTTGTAGATGACATGATATTGTACATAGAAAATTTAAAGACTCCACCAAAAAGTCTCCTAGATATAATAAATTAATTTGGCAAACTAACAAGAAACAAAATTAGTATCCAAAAATCAGTGACATTTCTACGTACCAATAATGAACTATCAGAGAGAGAAACTAAGAAAACAATCCTATTTACTATTGCAACAAAAATGTTTGTTACCTAGTAATAAATTTAACCAAGGTAGTTACCTAGTAATAAATTTAACCAAGGTAGTAAAACACCTGTACTCAGAAAACTGAAGGACACCGAACAAAATATAGAGGAAGACACAATCAAGTGAAAGCATATACTATGTACATTGTTTGGAAGAATTAATATCATTAAAATGGCCATACTACTCAAAGCAATCTATAAATTCAATTCAATTCCTATTAAAACACCAATGTCATATTTTACAGATCTGGAACAAATATTCCAAAATTTTATATGTAACCAAAAATACCTTAAATAGCCTTAGCAAAATTGAAAAAAAAAGAACAAAGTTGGAGATATCACAGTACATATATCAAGCTATAATATAAAGCCACTGTATTCAAAACAGCCTGGTACTGGCATAAAACCTGTCATATAGTTTAATGGAACAGAACAGAGAACCGAGAAATAAACCCATGCCTTATGGTCAATTAATATTTGGCAAAGGATACTGGACCATACAATGCAGTAAAGACAGTTCTTCAATGAATGATGGGAAAATTGGAAAGGTACATGCACAAAATTGAAACTAGAACACCAACTTATACAAAAGTACAAAGTCATTTGTACACATAAGAATAAACTCAAAATGGATAAATGACTTAAATGTAAGTCACAAGCCATAAAATTCCTAGAAGAAATCAGGAAGTGAAAGCTCAGACATTTCTCATAGCAACATTTTTGCCAATATAGCTCCTAGGGCAGTGGTCGGCAAACTGCGGCTCGCAAGCTGCGGTTTGCAGCTCCGTTGACTAATGAGTTTGCCGACCACTGACCTAGACTCTTGATTCCAATAATTACAGGCTGTTGTTGTTCCTTGTGATTAAGCCCCTATCCCAGTGGTCGGCAAACTCATTAGTCAACAGAGCGGCAAACCGCGGCTGTCGAGCAGTGAGCAGCATGTGGCTCACGAGCCGCAGTTTGTCGACCACTGGGGCAAGGGAAACTAAGGGCAAAATAAACAAATATGATTACATCAAATTACAAAGCTTCTGAACAACAAAAGGAACCTTAAAAACAAGAAAAGAAAAGGGAACCCACAGTATGGGAGAACATATTTGCTAATGATACATTTGATAAGGGGTTAATTTCCAAAATATATAAAGAACATATACAACTCTACATGAGGAAAATACGTAATCCAATTACAAAATAGTCAAAGGACACAAATCAAAACTCCAAGAGGACAAACAGATGGCCAATATACATATGAAAAAATGCTCACTAATCATCAGAGTGATTCATATGAACACTACCATTAGGTATCACCTCACTCCTGCCAGAATGCTTACCATCAGTAAATAAACAAACAACAGGTGTTTTCCAGGATAAGGAGATAAGGGAATGCCAGTGTACTGTTGGTGGTAATGCAGAAAGATACAGCCATTGTGAAAAACAGTATGAATTCTCCTCAAAAGTTAAATATGGAACTGCCTTTTGACCCAGTGTTTTCACTTCTGAGAATATACCCTAAGAATACTGAAATACCAGTCAGAAAAAATATAGCACTCCTATGTTCATAGCATTTTTTACAATAGCTAATATCTATAAACAGCCCATGTGCCCACCAGTAGAGGAGTGAATAAGAATGCTGTGGTTGATTTACACAGTGGAATATTTTGGGACTGTAGGGGAGAAGGAACTCTTAATGTTTTTGAGAGCATGGATTGACCTGGAAATTATTGTGCTAAGCAAAAGAAACCAGTCAGAAAAAGACAAATACCATACCATCTCGCTTATATGTGGAATCTAATGAGCAAAATAAACTGAGAAACATAGAACCAGAAGTAGGGATACATGTAACAGACTGAAGGATGTCAGAGGGGAGGAGGATGGGAGTGACTGCTTAAAAGGAGGTGAAGAGATTATCCAAAAAACATATATGCATAGCCTATGGACACAGGCAGTAATGTGGTGAAGGCCATGGGAGGAGCAGGGCAGGGACTGAAGAGAGGGGGCAGAGAAGGGGGAAATGTGGGACAGCTATAATAGTGTCAAAATTTTTTGTTTGTAAGTATCTACAGCCATAAAATAAGAAATGTATAATCTAATTGACCACTCCTCTGAAAACAAACTAAAATACTGGATAAACAATGTTTTGAAGACTTGTCTTGGGAATTTCAGTGAGCTGGCAAGGAAGAAAATAAATACGCGGCCCAAAATTGAGGGAGGGAAGAAATCAAGAAAGTTAAGCTGAGCACAGAGAGTAACTCTTGTGTGTGAAACAAAAACAAAAACAAATGAACATACACACAACAGTAACAACAGCAACTTAGCTCCAATAGGAGCTGGTATGTTGGGAAGCCTTACTGAGTCCTGAGCCAACCAAGTGGTTTGTGGTTTGTGAACAGCAGGGATAAGAGCATCCCTTGACTTTTCAAACTGGAATTATTTTGCAGTTCTTTATTCCTCAGTTCACTGGGAACATACTCCCATCCCCACCTGAGGAAGGATACATTTTCTAAGTTTCTGTATGCTCACTTTATATTCTTAGATCTTCATTTTTTTTTCCTGCTTCTATATTGCAGGTAGTAATCCCTATGATTTTACTTTTGTTTGCTTTCTTCCTATTGTCCAAAGGAATTTTTTTTTTCTTTATCTGTTAAACTTTGCACGTGGTGTCCGTACAGACTTTGAATTTTTCCCTGCTTTAAAATTTTATGTTACAAAGTTTTAACCTACAGAAAAGTTGTAGGAATACTATAATAAACAACCTTTCACCTAAGTTCATGGACATATTACCACATTTACAACTGTACTTTCTCTCAATTAGTTATTTTTTGTTGAACCATTTGAAAGTTACAGATATCATGACCTTCTACTCCTAAATGTCAGTACGCATCTTCTAAGAACAAGAACTTCTCACATTTCCATAATACAATTATCAAATGCAAATAATTTAATATTGGTACAATGATACTATCTAAAATTAGTTCAAATGATAATTTTATAAAAATTTCTTTTAAAACTTTTTCAAATCCAATATCCAATACTGAATTACACCAGGCATTTAACTGTCGTGCTTGATAAAGGTTTTTGTAGTTCTCAGTGAGCACTGTTGATACAGAGTCTGTTTTATTGGTTTATTCATATTTCAGATTCCTATTTTGTGAATTTGGGTTATCTAGATCTGCTCTCTGTGACTCATATTTCTTCTCTCTCTCATTTCTTCTTCTTCTTCTTCTTCTTCTTCTTCTTCTTCTTCTTCTTCTTCTTCTTCTTCTTCTTCTTCTTCTTTTTCTTCTTCTTCTTCTCCTCCTTCTCCTTCTCCTCCTCCTCCTCCTTCTTCTCCTCCTTCTCCTTCTCCTTCTCCTTCTCCTTCTCCTTCTCCTTCTCCTTCTCCTTCTCCTTCTCCTTCTCCTTCTCCCTCTCCCTCTCCTTCTCCTTCTCCTTCTCCTTCTCCTTCTCCTTCTCCTTCCCCTTCTCCTTCTCCTTCCCCTTCTCCTTCTCCTTCTCCTTCACCTTCTCCTTCTTTTACTTTAGGTGCTCACTGAAGAGTGGTCTTCAGAACCACAATGTACCTAATAGACTCCTGCAAATCTACCAGCCCAAGTGCCTGGACATTGCTCCTGTCCAGGTAATAACCCATTTCAGGCCCCTGATGTTAGTGTCCCTGGAATGCAGTTCAGTGGGCACAGTTGGTTGCATCCTGTCTGTGGAGCAGCAAGCCAGATAATTTAATGATGCACTCTCATTCATCTCTGTGGCCACAACCAACTTCTTAGATCCAGAGAAAATTTCTGAGGAGGCAAATTTGAGCTTCTGATACTGCTGACTCCAAACTTGGTCTACGCGGATTGTGGCCACAGAGATAAATAGACAGCCCAGAGCAAAAACTGGTCACCCACGGTGGCAGTGCCTGGAGCCCAAACTGTGCCTGCAGCGGCTGGCATGCATTCAGCCCAGGCTCTGCCTTCTGAACCATCGTGTTGGGACCACAGACTAGTCCTTAGGGATGCTCTCCTAATATTTATTTTCTTGATTTTCACTTCTTTATTCATCTGAAATTGCTATCATGGGGTTTTCTTTCATCTCAATTTTATTTTCTTTATCCTACATGAGGCTCAGTCCTTCCATTACACTTTTTAATTGAGCCAATCATGGTTTTGTGTTTTAAAATCTTTAATCTCCAGAAGCCTCAACTTCTTTCTTTTTTACGTATAACTACATGCTACAATCACATAGATACAATATTCTCTTGAGAATTGCACAAGAATATCTAATTAATATCTTAGTTTTTAGAGTAAATTTTTTTTTCTGAGAGAAAGGTTGCTCTAGGTCTTCAAAAGCAATGTCCCCATCACTGGCTGAATTTTCTTTACATATATCGAGTAATGCTTCCCTGTTTCCTTTTTTGGTAGAAAATCCCACTGTGCTGGTCTTCTGCTTACAATGACCAGAAAGAAAACTCAGACTGATTTTCTACTTGAGTGATGATTAAAAACAACAAAAATAATATATAAAACCAGGCATTAGTTTTATAATAAAAAATAAATGTTATTTAAATTAAATCTCATTGTCTAAAATTGAATTTTTAATATTTCTTCCTAAATGCTCTTCATTTATAGACATTTATATCACTACAGATGGAATTTTTCTGGGTTCTTAAAATAGTGATTTTTTTTTCAGTCCAGTATATTTCATCTACAACACCTCAAATACTATGGCAAAAGGCATATATACCCTTCTTGCAGGAGTTGAGAGTAGGGTGGAGGTAACATAATTGGAAGCAATGTTATATAATATATTATACTAGAGGTCCGATGCACGAAAATTCATGCAAGAGTAGGTCTTCCTTCCCCCAGCTGCCAGCACCGGTTTCCCTCCAGCACTCAGGACCTGGGCTTCCCTCCGGCCACCAGCAGGCACCTGGGACCCAGGCTGCTTTGCTCCAGCCCAGCTTCATCCAGAAGGACTTCCAGAATGAGGTTCGGAAGGACGTTGGTCTAATTAGCATATTACCCTTTTATTATTATAGATGTGCTTTGATTGGCCAGGCCTGTATCTCATGCTTCTATCCTGGAGCAATGATGTAGCTTAACTTGAACCACATGCATGGAAAATGGGGAAGAGCTGACACCTCAAAGGAAATTTTGGTGCTATTAGCAGAGGGGAATGTATGATGGAAAGTTAAAAAATGCCCACTGTGAGGCTCCCACTTATTGTTTGGGGAGGTACATGCCGAAGACTATCAAAAGCATCACTTTTGAGAATCTTACTCCTTTTGAACTGAGACCTGGCTTACAGTTGATTTAGACTATGTGTCTTTTAGGCAAGGACTACGCCACTCATATTTCTATCCCTAGTACATAAATAATGCCTAGCTATATAACACTGAGTTGCATTCATTTGATAATTAATCATGACCCATTCATGTGGTATTTACTTTATTGTCTTTCTTAAGCAGGTATTTAAACTTTGCATGCTCCTAAACATCTACACTTATTTCCTCGTTTTATAGAATTACTATGCTCAGAATTCAAATGCTAATGCTCCTTATTTTCATAGTCATAATCCAAACACATTTACTATACTAAAAATAAGAGGTTATAAATGTTTAAGCCTCTTCCATTACAGTATTCCTTCTGTATCAGTGAGTTTGCTATAAGCAACAAGAAATAAAAAACCCAATGTGAATACATTTCCTTTAAGAAATGAACAAGTTTTCAGTCTATTTTCTTATGGTCAATTCCACTACTAGTAGCTATATCCAAAACTTTTTTCTTGAAACATGTTTCTGAAATTTTAATGTGTTATGAATCACTTGGGAATCTTATTAAAATGCAGATTCTTATTAAGTAGAGCTGAGATGAGCTTGAGATTCTACAAAAACTCCCAGATGATGCCAAAGAGATGGTGGTAGCAAAAAGTCTAGAGTTACACTTACACTTAGAGAATTCTCAGCATTTAGATTTGGTGATCTGCTTCACCACACAATTATGTTTTAAAGGACCGCATGAGAGCTTTAAAAAATGGACTTGTGTGGGAGGACCCACCCATAATCCTACATTTTTCTCAGTTTTACTCCCATATCTTTTGGAAAGCACTCAATAAGAGGCTCCAATTTCATTAATTTAATTTAATTTTTAAATGTATTTTATTGTTGATAGTATTGCAGATATCTCCCTGTTATATCTGACTTATCTTTCTCTTTCCTGCTTTTCCTGTGTTCCCAGATGTGTAGCTTAGAAATCTGAGATCCCCACTATCCTTGTTCTACCTCTTTCATTCAGTCATCTCTACATTTTTGAATCAGTTACAACACTCCTCCTTTATCTGTGAGGGATATGTTCCAAGATCCCCTGTGGATGCCTAAAATGCTGGATATTACCAAACACTATATATACCATATTTTTCCTATACCCATGATATAGTTTAATTTATGAATGAGGCATTTTAATAGATTAACAACAAAAACAATAATAAAATAGAGCTATTATAACAATAAAACAAGGGTTACTTAAAGAAAAGCACTATAATACAGCAAGGATCAAGCTGATAATCGTCAGGGCTACTAAGTGACTAAGAGGAAGATAGCATATACAGAGCAGTAATGCTGGGTTTAGGGATGATTCACATTTAAGGCAGGACAGAGTGGTCCAGCAGGATGGTGCAAGATTTTATCACACAACTCAGAATGGCACACAATTTATAATTTATACATTATTATTTCTGGAATTTTCCACCTCATGTTTTTGGACCACAGTTGACGGCAAGAAGCCAAGGAAAGCAAAACTGCAGATAAGGGAACTGGTGTATCTTGCAAACAAGAAGTCCAGAAGCAAACCAATTTTAAGGATGGTTAACTCAGTGTCTTAGCATTACCTAGGCTATCTTTCTACTGTGCCATCCTCAGTTTGCCAGCTTAGACTCTTAAGCTAATGTCCTTTTTTCAGAAATGTTTGCTTTGGATTCAGATATCACATGCACAGAATATTCAGAGACAAGAAAGATGTGTGCCTAAATTTCAAGAAAGACACATTTCCAAGAAACCCCTAAGCATAATTTCTTAATTTTCTGTTAAATTTTCATTACTGATTCTGACAAGGAGAACACAATTCCATGACTAGCTTAGAATATTCTAGGATTTTAATATTTTATTTGTAATATTAATCTCTGGTGACTGGGTAATGGACAGCTCTACTTGTTGTGATGCATAGGGACACCATTATCTGGAGCAGGAAAAAGGAACAAAAAGGCTGGATATTGTACTACTAGAGGCCCAGTGCACAAAATTTCATGCATGGGTAGGGTCCCTAGCAGCTGCTGGCCTCTGGCTGGGGCCTTCCTTCGTTCTGTGTCACCCCCTGGTGGTCAGCGCATGTCATAGCGAGTGATCGAACTTCCAATTGGTCAAACTCCCATGGGGACACTTTGCATATTAGGCATATATATATATATATATATATATATAGTCCCGCTCAAGGTGAAAACGTACAAGTATGTCCAACTAGCTGTCCACTGCATATGGAAGGAAAAATCACTCAAGAACAGATCTATACTGGTAGTATTGGTAGTGGCTATCAAGTTATTTTCCTTGTCAGGAACTTAGAAATATAAAAAATTTAAATGAAAAAATTGAAAAAGTAGATCAGAAGGTTGGGTATGTGGAATGGCAATTCTGGAAAGGTACAGAGTGTGACAAAATTTGTAATTTCTGTAATGATTGGCAGATGTAATCCATTGCAGAAGAGATTCCGTAGGTAAGATGACTTACCCTGTGGATAACTCATCTGTCTTTAGATGTATGGGTTTTTTGTCAAGGGTGATTTATCTACTGCCACTGTTGAGTGTCCAACTTATTATCAGTAGGTATTTGCCTTCAATGCTTCCTCAAGCAGCATCATTTGTGAATTTTTAGAATGAGTTACTAACAGTCTTCCCCCCCACCCCAACAAACATCTTGCCTTACTAGGATCACCTTTCATGATAGTGGGTTCACAACTGCAGAATTCACTTGTCTTTACCACATGCCTCATCTGGAAGTGGCTGGCTTGGCAGAAGATGAAATGGCATGCAAAAGCCTCAGTTATAGTGCAAACAAGGAGAAAACATCTGTGAGAGGATATTTCCAGACGATGAGATGTGTGCCTTAAACCAGCAGCCAATCCCAATTTAGGCTCCATAAATGGCATGTATAAATCTGAGAGTCGAGACATAGAAGTGGAAGTGGCTTTTCTTGCAATGACTCTTAATTCTATACAGTAATAATTTTGCTTTCTGTCCCCAATAGTTGGAAGGTCACAGAGTTTAAGAGAGGTGTTTCATAATGTTTCACATTAACATGTTTCCAGTAAGTTGGAAACTGAGAGTATTTCCTAAAGAAGGTGAAGGCCACTATATTGCCCTAGGCAACTTATCACAATTACCGGAGGAAATTAGGTTGCTGTTACAGAATAGAGGAAAAGGGACAATCATTAGAGTACCACGTGATACTTACTTTCTTACTTAGCAGTCCTTGAAAATTATGCTATTCCAAGGAAGAAATGACCACTTAGCTAATGTCCTTCAGAAATGTTATATGGGTTATTACTCCACCAGATCCAAACCCTGTCTAGCTAAACAGGCTAGGAGAGGGTAAGGAGAACAAAGAGTCATAGCATAGTCGCTATGATTATCAGCATGGGCCTTGCAACCTGCTACCGAAGTGAAGAGTGTAACAGATGGAATTTATGCTATTAGTTGATGTTTTTCCCTGCATTTTTGCAATACTACATTACCTGAAGAATACCAGTTGTGGCTAACATTTTAGATTTTCAATTAAAAATTGGACAATTAGCAATCTCAAGATGGTCTTGAGATTTATTTGCCTCATTTATTTGCCTTAAAGAATCTCATCTCTCCCCATGATTTTTTTTCTTCCCACATGCATGCAGGGTGGATCTCTGGCTCTAATTTCCAGGAGCCCCAAACATTGATATTCCATGGCTTATTTGCTATCTTCAATATTTGTTATCTTATTGCTTTTCTCCCCAACCCCCATCGTTTTCAGCATTCTCATTGAACCAATCAACTATGCCTGATAAAACATCTAGCTTATTTCTTCTTCTAGCTTTAATGTCCAAGACAATTATCCTGTTGATTCTGTATTATAAATAATCCTTCATTTTATCTAAGTCTCAAAATAAAAATCACCTTATTTTATCTTGTTTGAGTTATCAAAAGTGTAATCCCTAGAATTGGGGCCCTAGCTGCCACATGGGATCCTGTTTAAAGATAGAGCAGTCCAAAGGAAAACTAGAATGAAAAGCAATTCTAATCTCCAAACTAATCTGTCTTTTAGAAATACCCAGAGGGTAATAAACAGCAATCATACTTTACACCTCCCAACCCTGTCTCTGCCTTTTGTTCTACCCTCCAGGAGAGCTGCTTCCTTGAAACACTGTCCCTCTTCACAAAGCTCAACTCTGGCTTACCCTTTTCTCCTGTTCACGATTTTGTGATTTCTCCTTTTTTTCAATAAAACCCATTAAAAACTCTAGCTTCTTTTATTGAGACAGTCCTTTACCTAGTTATCCTGATTTTGTTGTAGAAGATCTTTTTGCAACAATGCAGATCGACACAGTCTCTTTTTAAACACTTAGAGAAAAAGGGAGAAATCAGGGACATGAGCAGGGAAAGTGTTCCTGTGATAAAATGTCTACATTTTTCTTTAGAGAATTAGTGAAGGGCTACCTACATACCTATTCCTGCTATTTGGAAGCCCCTGTTATTCCCCAACCATCAGCATCCTCTCATTTCTCACACAAGCCCTGCCTACTCCCTATTGGGTCAAATGACATACTTTGGGATATCTGTGGAGGTACTGTCTAAATCTGCCTAGTTGTATACTTCCAAGTACCTGTTAGTACATTGATCAGCTAACATGCCAGTATTTTTAAGTAATAGGTCTCTGAAAGGGATAAGATGATGGCCCCTTCATTGCACTATTTTTTATAACAATTCAGTAAGCAAGCAATGCACCTCTGCCCCACTGCTGTAAATATGGGCCATCTCTATCAGCTGTCTAAAGTTGTGGTCATTGTCAACCAGCTTGTGACCTCCACTGTCACATTAGAAGAAAATTATTAGGCTCACTCTTCAAACTTGGTGTCGTTGGTTTGGGGAGGTTTTCCTGGCAGATAATGGAAAACCTGATGCAGTGGACTGAATGTTGATGCCCTTCCCAAATTCATACATACCTTGAAACCGTAAGCCCCGTGATGGGATTAGGTGTACCTTTGGGATGTAATTAGGGCATGAGAGTGGACCCCTCATGAATGGGAAATGTGCCTTAATAAAAGATTTCCAGAGAACTCTCTTGCTCTCTTTCTGCCAAGTAGTATACCAGAAGTCTGCAGTCTGCAGTGTGGAAGAGGGTTCTTCCAGCACCTGACCATGCTGGCACCCTGATCTTAGACTTTGTGCCTCCAAAACTCTTAGAAATAAATTGCTGTTGTTTATGAGCCACTTGGTTGATAGTACAGTACTTTGTTAAAGCAGCCTGAAAGGACTAAGACATATGACTATGTATACCTGCTAAAAACTCTCCTGCTGAGGGACTCATGTCAAGAGGGGAAGCATGCCTACAGCACTTCATGGGTTCTATATCCCTTCTTGTAGGCAGCAATGGTTGTCTTTTTTCTTCTTTAATACTGATCAGTAGGCTTCACCAATAGTGAGAAAGCTAGGGATCACTTCATTTTAAGATAAAGGTAAGATTGTTCAACTATTCACTACAAATCCTTGCAGAAGGGCTCCAGACTACTCTACTACTCTGATCCTCTGGTATGTGGGCCATAATTGATGTCTTTCAAAATGGATTTCTTTTCTAAAAAAAGTGAAGCATTTTTCTGTTGTTGGTTGGTGCATAATTAGGAATTTGACACAGGAGTTCCAGACATTCTCTACCCAAATTTATAATTACCACAGGACAGTCTACCACCATAATGGAGATCCTCATGGTCTTGAGTCCATGAATAATGTCCAGTGCGGGCAGCCTTTGGGTGTTTATTTCAGATATCAACATTGTTTTGTCTCTGATGTCTGCCATTCTTACAGAATTTCAGTAGAGTGCTCTAATCATGAATTACATTGAGTTTACTTTGACCACTTGCTATGAATTTCTGATCCTATGTTTATGCAAACAATTAATATTACTACTTATTTACTTAATAGTACTTAAAGTTATTTTACATTTTTACAAACATATTAGACATACTGGTCCTATTAAAATTCAGGATCTTTGAGAATAGGATCTCTGTTTGTATCTCTAATATACCACAGTATTTGATGACTAATATAAATTCCCAAGGGCATATTTTATACTTCTTTTCATTTTTGTAAAATCATTTGTCTGGGTTTAAGCCTGAAACACCAGTTCCTGAGCTGTGCATTCTCCCCTAAATCACAGTTCCAGACTCAACATTATCTCCACTAGGTTTCTTGTTCCTTTGTTTTTCTGGTAAATTTCAAGAATAATCAGGGCTACTGTTTGCATTTCTTTAGATCATTTAAATATTTATTTTCTTTTTTTAATCTCTTTATATGGAGATACTTTACATGGATTGCAGCTACTTATTCAAAATTTCTTCCCTTCCAATATCTCAGTTTCTAACTTAAATTTATCAAGATATAACCCATAGTTTCTTATACATTCTACATATATTTTTATATTCCCAAAATATAACTCAATGGTTCTGCTCTCCTTCTCCCTATTTCATGTAGAGTTACCTAATCTACCCATTTCCAAAGTAAATTTTCCTTGTTGTCTTTATCACATGTGTTATGGTAGATTTGTCTCTTCATTATTCTTATTAACATAATAAATGGCTTAGGAACAAAGTAGGAAGGGGGAATGGAGGGAACCAGAGGTAGTGGAAAAAAGGCCTATGGACTAATGTTCATTTCCATTTCTCATCACCCGGAAACCCACCCCTTATACTGATGGCAGAGTGGTCTCCATAAAATGTAAATTATACTTGTCAATGTCTTGTTTAGTGAGGACCAGCATCTCTAACTCTAGATGATAAGTGTAGTGAAGTTAGGGCCTATCCTATAGTTCTGTGAATATCACATCTGTTTACTGACTGATTAGTATAGTTCCTGTCTCATGCAGGTACTCAATACATATTTGTTGAATGAACAAAGAAATAATAAACTTTTAAAATGATTCATCAGACACTATAAGCACAATGTTTGTTTCTGCCTACCAATTGATTCTCATATTGTAATGCTGGGTCATTTAAAATTCCAGAAACGCACTGTGCTATTCCCTGTCCTCATTTATTTTCTCAAATTTCTCTCTCTGAACCTAATAATTCTCTGGTTGTATCCCCTTCTCATTTTCTATTTTTATTCCAGTTTATTCTCTAAAATTTTCTTACAGTTAAGATCCATAACTTTCATATCAAATTTTTCTCTCCTATGTAGTGTGGATGAGAACTAAATGGTAGTCAATAGTGCTTATTGAATTAAATGGAATTGAAATTTTTTTCTTTCTATTACAGAGTTTTTTTCACATGCAGTACATTATAAGACTGTCCCAATAGTCTTTCTATTTTGGCAGAGTAAATATTATTCTTTCCATTTTGTAAATAACTGAGTTGAGACTCAGAGAATTTTGGGTATTTCCTGGATGCAGCATGATTTGTGATAGAGGTGGTGTTAAATTCATGTCTTTTTTTTTCTTTTAAAAATTTTCCTTTTTTAAATTACATTTGATGTGCATTAGTATATTAGTTTCAGGTATACACCGTAGGGATTAGACATTATATAACTTACTAACACATTCATCTGACACCATACATAGTTATTAGAATATTATGGACCATATTCCCTACCCTGTACTTTACATCTCCATGATTATTCTGTAACAATCAATTTGTACTTCTTAATCCCTTCACCTTTTTCACCCATTCCCCCTATCCCTATCCCATCTGGCAACTGTCAAAATGTTCTCTGTGACTATGAATCTGTTTCTCTTCTGTCTGTTTTGTTTAATTTGTTTATTTTGTTTTTAGATTCAGTTATTGATACATATGTATTTATTTCCATTTTCTTGTTTATATATATTTTAAATATATTTTTAATGATTTCAGAGAGGAAAGGAGAGGGGAGAGAGAGAGAGAGAGAGAGAGAGAGAGAGAGAGAGAGAGAGAGAGAGAGAGAGAGAATGAGAGAGGATCATTGATTGGCTGCTTCCTGCATGCCCTACACTGGGGATTGAGCCTGCAACCTGGGCATGTGCCCTGACCAGGAATCAAACCATGACTTCCTGGCTCATTGGTCGATGCTCAACCACTGAGTTACACTGGCTGGATTTGTCCATATTTTTTAAATCTTTTAGTTCTTCTTCTTAAAGAAGACCCTGGTTTGGTGGTGATGACTTCCTTTAGCTTTTTCTTCTCTGGGAAGCTCTTTATATGTCCCTTGATTCTAAATGATAGCTTTGTAGGGTAGAGTAATCTTGGTTGTAGGTTATTACTTTTCATCATTTTGAATATTTCTTGCCAATTCTTTCTGGCCTACAAAGTTTTTGTTGAGTAATTAACTGAATGAAATTCTTTTGGGAGCTTCCTTGTAGGTAATTAAGGGCTTTTATCTTGCTTTTAAGATTCTTTGTTTGTCCTTTGCATTTTAATTATGATGTATTTTGGTATGGGGTCCTTTTGGGTTCATCTTGTTTGGGACTCTGTGCTTATTGGACTTATGTATCTACAAGAGGCTCAGTGGACAAAATTTGTGCACTTGGCGGGGGGGTCCCTCAGCCTGGTCTGTGCCCTCTCATAGTCCGGGAGCCCTCAGGAGATAGCCAACTGATGGCTTAGGCCCCGCTCCCTGAGGAGAGCGGGCCTAAGCCAGCAGTTGGACATTCTTAGCGAGGCTCCTGCCACTGCCATTACACTCACCAGCTGTGAGCCCAGCTTTTGGCTGAGCAGTTCTCCCCCTGTGGGAGTGCACTGACCACCAGGGTAGCTCCTGCATTGAGTGTCTTCCCCTTGGTGGTCAGTGTGCAACATAGCATTCTGCCATTCAGTTTGTTTGCATATTAGCTTTTTATTATATAGGATTTCCTTCACCAAATTATGGGAGTTTTCTGTAATTTTTTTTTCAAATAAGCTTTTAATTTTTGCTCTCTCTCTTCCCTTGAATGTTGGTACACTTCAAGTTGGCCACTATCCTCCTTTTTAGGGGATTCTTATTTTATTTTTGCTGTTCTGATTATTTTTTGCTTCTTTTTATTCCAAATCACTGATTTGTTTCTTGGCTTCATCTACTTTATTGTTAATTCCCTGTAAATTATTCTTCATTTCAGTTAGTGTATACTTCAACTCTGACTTGCCTTTTTTTATGCTGTTGAAGTTCTTACTAAATTCATTTAGCATACTTATAACCAGTGTTTGAACTCTGCATTTAGTATATTGGTTGTCTCCGTTTAGTTTAGTGTGTGTTTTTTCCCACTGAAGTTTTGTTCTGTCCTTTTATTAGGGACATGTTTCTTTGTATGCTCATTTTGGCAGCCTCTCTGTGTTTGATTTTATATTTTAGGTAGAGCTTCTATGTCTTCCAGGCTGTTAAAGAGGCCTAATATAATACGTGTTCTGTAGGGACCAGAACTGACATCTGACCTCAAATCTCCAAACATGGTGGAGCAATTGTGCAGGGCCAGTCTTCACAGAGGAGGATTTACTTCTGTGGGACTCTGGTGCCAGTTGAGTCCACACCTTAAGCGTATCACCAGTGGAGGTGGTTTAGATAGTGATGCTGTGATGTGGTCTGAAGCTAGCCACTGAGTACGCTGGTTCACTGGCCTCCAAGGAGGTGCAGGTCGAGGTCAGCTGCCACTTGTGTTCTACCCGGGCCTGCCCTCCCCCCAATATTAGCTATAAAGTTATCTGCAGCTGTCTGCTACTTGTGCTGGGCTTGGATATGCCCAGGGGAAGTCAAGCTGTGAATTAAGGCTAGCTTCTACTTCTACCAGGGCTGGGCCACTTAGAGAGAAATATGGGTCTTTTAGGAAAATCTGAAACCTGAGTCAAGACAGGCCATTTGTATGGAAAGAGCCACTGAACACAGTGTGGGTGAGCACACATTACCTAAATTTTGGGTAAGGTGGGGAGTTAGGGAATCACCAGGGCAGGGCAAACAGTGTGAGCCAGGTTTCTGGAGTCTCAAATATGGTGACTGTCTACTGGCTCTGTGGGAGGAGGGCTTATCAAAGGCCTCTGCCAGCACTATTCTCTGGGAGAAATCAGATGACAGACAATTCAGTTCCTCCTTATATGTCTCTGGTGCCTTTCAAACTGCTGACCCAGTGCTGAAGCTCAGAGGGAGTGGGTCTGAGTAAGAGAGAGAGAGAGTTCTACTTACTTATGCATGCATTTGTTGATTCTTATATGTGCCCTGACAAGTCATATCAGAACAATGCTCTAACCAGTTGAGATATCCAGCCCAGGGTGTTGCTTCTTCTTTCATTACTAGTTGTAGGACTTCCATTCAGCCAGATTTTAGGCAGCTTTGAATGATGGTTGTTCTGTAATTTAGTTGTAACTTTGATATTCAAATTCATGTCTTGTGACTTATACTTTCCAGTTCATGACAGAATCTTTGATTATATTATCATGGCTCTATGGGATTCAGCAACCTTGTAGAGTCCTCATGGCAGAAGATGCCTATTTTATTTTAGTTTTGTTATTTTTTTCTTTTTCCAAAATTGAAACTGGTAAAAGGTCTGTTTCTGTAGGTATTCTTAGGTTGGATGAAGAGAAAATATTTTCTCCCTTTGAGCTTCAGACATTCTTCTGAGACACAGGGAAGAATGAGAGTTGTTTTGTTATAAGTATTTTTTAAAAATAATAAAAACCCTATATTATATTTGCAATTTTATGCCACATCACAGTATTAAGCACAATTTCTAAAAACACTGAAACATGCCATTTTTATTAATGGTCCATTTAAAACCACCAAACATTTTGATGTCAATTACTAAAACAAGGTTTAACACTGTCAAAAAGCATTAGTGCTAAAAACAGTCATCCTCTCTGTATTTTCATCTGTAAAGCATTACAGTTTATAAAACAATTTTAACTCTGAATATATAAAGCCCTATATGAAGGTTTCCATATGTTTAGAATTTTATTTGTGTGTTTGATTTTAAATTGCTTTGAAAAACAGACAGTTGAGGTTTATAGAAAGGAATCTTTCTTTTAAGAAATAAATGTCTAAAAAGTGCAGGGCACCAGCAATAAAAACATTCTGACCACAAATCAGAAACACATTTAGAAGTGTTTGTTGAATATACCTTCTGAAACTAGTATTTTGTTTCTATTTGCTGAAAAATTGAAAAATCTGTTGTATCTTGGCATGGCTTAGCCAAGCCCCTGGCCCAGCCCCAGATTCCTTGTGCAGTAGATGGCATACAAAGTATTCACAGCTAGGCTCATGCCCTGTGTTTTCATTACAAATATTTTAAATATAAAAATATATAAAATATATCTCTTAACAATACCATTATTTATCTATAGTTGATCTCAACATAATATCAGTTTGCATATTCTTCTTTTCCTTAAAAAATGTGTCTACAAAAAAAAATAGAGAGAGAAGATGACCATTAATCAGTGTTTCAGCTGCTCAGTGGCACCTGGCCAAAAGCCATGAAGCTGACAACTGGAGTTTGGAGTGTTTTTTTGTAAGGTTAATTTAAGGCGAACTTAGATGGATTCAAGATTTATAAGCCCTAAAATGTCCTGATGGAGCCAAATTCAAGTAAAGTAATTCGCTGCTTACCACACAAATGGGGCTGAGCCCACACTGCCTTGCAATTTAGTCTTGTAGTCAAGGAGAATTTTAAAAACTGGCAGAATGGCTGAGATTTTGTGTTTCACTTTAAAGGACTTCTAATAATTGAGAGGATTACAGAATATTCTTTTAAGCAGCTAGTACTTTTATACCTATCAATAATTCTAAGTCTAAACTTTCAGGATTGCCTGTAGTGTATACTAGTATCTCTTTTAACACTTTAATAACTGTGAGAGAAGCCCATTCCAATCTTATTATTTCATAAATATTTCAGAATAAATAGCAGAAATTTTAAGGAATTGTAAATACCACTGGTATTACACAGAGTGGTGGAATCGGGGTTGAAAAAACATCTGAAGAATCATTTAATTAAACATATGTAGGCTATTTGAAATAATTTAGCAGCTTTAAATATAAGAATATGTTAATTCAAATAATTGCCTCGAAAAACAGGAAGCAGACTTTGATGTTACTTTGCTGTACACTAATATTTTATAAGCCAATGTTATCAAATTCGGAGAAAGTTCAAATGCTTGCTTGCTATTGGCAAAAGAAAGGAAAGAAACTTTTCTCCATATGAAACTCCAAGGAAATGACATGAAAAGGAACAAGTAGGAAATGGCTATTATTTTTAACAAGGGAAGAAAACAATCATATTATGAAGGAATACTCTTTATTTTTTCTTATTTCTGTTTATCATTATTAGTACAGAGAATCAAAATACAGTGCAGTGACTCTATCTAATAGATACTTAAAAGAGAAACAATCAAAAGATTACAGTGCATCATAGATTAGTTAAAAATAAATGAAATAGTCTCATAAAACACATTATATTATTATTTTACTATTTTTTTAAGAGACTCAGAAAGAGACACCTATGAATGGTATAGGGAATTACAAATAACATAATTTAAATATAACAGAACGACATTTGTAAACTAATAAGTTATATCTGGTAAGTAAGAGTTGAGGTTTACAATGGTTCTGAGGGAAAGCAGGGAAGTAACTTTTGGAATTTTAAGTAACATGGACCTATATACTAGTAACTATAAAAAGAAACAGATAATTGAACATTTGGTGCTTTTTTTACCTTTAAATATTGTTCATAACCTTCACTAGGATACTTTTTCCTGGCAGTAATGGAGACAAATATGGTTTTTTGCACTACAGATGAAAAAATAATTGTATAAGGGGTTATTCATTCCTTCATTCCCTCAGCACTCTTAACTTAAACAGTCTTGATTTTTACTACCAAACACACCCATTATTTTCTACAAATGTGCATATGTCATGGGTGGAAGCTTGGCAAGTTCTTTGTCTGTTTCATTTATTTTAAGGTCTATTTTCCACCTGCATTGGAATGAAGGCAGCAAGACATAAAACAGTCTGGCCAGGCTGTGGGGAGAAAAGTCTGATCTATGTTTTCTTCTGTGAAATGAAAAAGGCTCTCATGACAGAGAATCACATATTTTACCAGGGAGCTTATTTCCTAAGAAATGCAGCACTGACTGTGAAAATAGGATGTGTGCTGATCTTTATTTCATTGGCTCAGGATGCTCTCTTAAGTTACCTGCTGATTTCATCCTTGTGTAAAATTTGTTTCTTCTGATTAGACTCATTTGATTAATTTTCAAATTCTCTAGATTTAATCATAACAGAAGTCTTCCATTGACTTAGCCTTTTGCTCTGAGCATTCCTAATCCCAGGAACTAGAGTGGACTGTCCTGGAGTCCTAAGCAGAGGATGCCCAATTGGCGCAACTCATTGAACGAGGATGGGTAACTGCAGTCCCCAGGAGCTGTACTGTACACGTTGCTCCTCATAGGAGAGGATTAATGTGGGCTTCTGATATTTCATGTACATTCTAAAGGATGGACTTTTTTTCTAGTTAGGAAGTACTGTATTCCTGCTAGAAAACACCAGGTGTTTCATCAACTAATGCCTTACCAATTTAAACTGCATATGTTTCTAGCAAGACGTACAAACAATGAGGCTGATTCTAAAGCAGATATTAATTAACCTTCCACTTCTTTTTTCATATAGGTTGGGATTGGAGTCTGAGCAAATGAAAGGTTATGCTGATAGTGTCGTCTCTTGCCCATTAGGGATATATTTTAAGATTGGGCCCTCCTTTCAATATTAAGAAAATGCACCTTGTACTTGGGTAGCTGATCAAATGAGGAGTAACAAACTTCCTTTTCTGTTCTTTGCTTTATATGAATTGAAATGACAGAAAGTGTCCAAATAGACCCAAATGTGGCAATAGCAGGTCAGAGATTTGCCAGTAACAAAAGCTAATACTGCTGTATCTTTGTATTTCTGCTATCTACAAAGAAGGAGGTAAAAATGTCACTGTTTTGTCACTGTTCAGCACCGATGAGTACTCAACTGTTCCTATATCCCCAAAGCCCAGCACGTATCATTCTACGTGCACACAAAGAGAAACCACCTGCTGGGGTAGAAGATGCTTGTGGTCAGTGATGGAAGACCTAGGAGAATCTACTACAGAAAATGATAGTTTGGTGTGTGTGTTTTTTTACCATTTTTCTTGAATAATATGGACATTTTATTGAAGTACTAGAGGCCCAGTGCATGAATTTGTGTACGGATGGGGTCTGGCGGGGGGGGAAGGGATGTGGCAGGCTGGCTGGGTCGAACTCCCGGTCAAGGGGACAATTTGCATATTAGCCTTTTATTATATAGGATCATAGATATGCTCTCATAGCATTTGCAATAATCTATTTTTGTTCTGGGAAAGTGAGGAGATATTCAGTAAATTTCTCTTGCATTTTTTTTTTTTTTTTGCCTTAGCATGTTATAAACCATGCCTATCTATTTGCGGCATGCAATTTGTTATATTTAATCAGGTTTCCCCGCCCCAGTTATATGAAGGAAAGGGGTCCAGAAATTGATAGAGTGGAATTAATTCATTTGCTGTTATTTCTAAACAAATCAAGTTATACTGGATTAATCACAGATCAAATTGTATTTATTTTTTAACTTGTTGAGACCAGATTGAGAGCAAATAAACAACTTGAAAGAGTTGTTTTTAAGACTTAAGCAACTGCATAGAACTGAATTATAAATGGAACTTGATTTCCTATTCTCTTAAGAATTCTGATCCAGGCAAGTGAGCCTCTAAAATGCACAGTTGCACAAAGGTAAATTATTTAATGGCCCACCCTGAAAATTTTAAAAATGAATTTTTAAATTTTCTCTCCCAGATAGAATTATTCATTTGATGGTACATTGAAGCTTTTAATGCTGACTGCATTCTTACAGTTTTCATTTTTATTTTGAAGATCATTTATTCTTTTAAAAGTTTCTCTTAGTTAATTGGAAACAGTACCATCTAATGGAATGAACAGAGGATAAAGGATTGCAAATGCTGATATCTAATCCTTACTCTGTCAGTGACTACTGCTTTGTGTTTCAGCCACATTATATTTTCTCTCTGTCTCCGATTTTGTCTTATGTAAGATTTGGAATTTCCACTTCCAGACTGTGTTAGTGAGCACAAGAAAGGAGAATGAAAAATGTTGCCCTCTCTGACAATGTTATTATGGGAATATTATTATTTATAGGAGAAACAGACATTCATGTCCTCAAACTGCATGTAGGCTAGATAAACTTAAAACTCTGTATAGATTAAAAATATAGCCCTAGCCAGTTTTTCTCAGTGGATAGAGCATTGACCTGTGGACTGAAGGGTCCCAGGTTCGATTCCAATCAAGGGCACATGCCTGGGTTGCAGGTTCGATCCCCAGTATGGGGCGTGCAAGAGGCAATTGATCAATGATTCTCTCTCATCATTGATGTTTCTATCTTTCTCCCCCTCTCCATTCTTCTTTGAAATAAATAAAAGCATATTTAAAAAAATAAAAATAAAATACAGGAAGTGACCATATATAGCTGGGTTGATGTAATACAGTTTCCATGAGGAAAGGCATATTTAGCTTGTTCTTTAAAACATTAAAATTAATCCTAGTGTTTGGAAGCTAAAAAGACCTTTATATTTTCTTTTGAAGAACTGTCTCTATGGAAGACACACCTTAATGAGTCCTTCTCTGGTATAATTCCATCCCCTTGAGTACAGTAGAATATGACAAAGAATATGGGATGTCACTCTTGTGACTACATTTTATTTTATAAGACTTTGCCTTTGTTGACTCCTTTTGGCTGTGAAGAAGCAATTGGCCATATTGTGAATTGCCTATGGAGAGGGCCATGTGGCAGGAAGACTTCCAGAACTTGTAAGCCTCAGTGATATAAATGAAAGGAAATAAAGTCTTCTAATAGGCTTGAATGAGTTCATAAATGGATTTTTCTTTAATGGAGGCTCCAGGTGAGGATACAGCTACACCATGCCAGTACTCATGACCTATGAAAACTGTACATTAATAAGTGTGTGTTATTTTAAGCCATTAAGTTTTTGTCCATCTGTTACTCAGAAAAAGAAAATTAATACAGTTGAATCTGTTCTGATCCTGGAATGCTAATCAGTGAAAAAAATTCAGCTTGCACCTCAATATCTGTCTGTTTATTTACAAACTAGTGACCCAGCACACGAAATCATGTGAGATCCAGACCCACAGGAAATCGTGCAAGACCCAGGACCCCAGACCCCGCCACGCCACAAGACTCCCCGAGTCTCACTATGCCGCAAGACCCAGAGTCAAGTCCCACTGTGCCATGGGACTCAGAGTTAAGTCTTGCTGTGCTGCGGGACCCAGAGTCAAGTCCCCACACATGCAGCCTCCTGTGACCAGTCTTTGGTCATTACAGCGTTATGACCACTGGGTTTCTATTATATAGACTAGAGGCCCATTGCATGAAGATTCGTGTAATAGGCCTTCCTTCCCCTGGCTGCCAGCACCGGTTTTCCTCTGGTACCCAGGACCCACCCTTCACTCTGGCCACAGCGGAGAGGCCAAGCCTCTTCAGTCTTCAGTCTTCAGTCTTCGCTTAGGCCAGAGCCTTCAGTCTTTACTCTCTGCCTATGTATGCAAATTAACTTACCATCTTTGTTGGGTTAATTTGCATACTCACTCCTGATTGGCTGGTGGGCATCACAGAGGTACGGTCAATTTGCATCTTTCTCTTTTATTAGTGTAGATTATATATAATGCTATTACAAATTCATGGATTAATTATTACAAAAATTTTCTTATTTATTAGACATAAAGAAAAATACACATAGTTATAATATTTTCTTCTTATCTGTCCAATGGATTATCTATACCATACTTAGGGATTCGGTATGCACATTAAATATCCATTGCTTTGATTGGGGGTTTCTGAGGTTGTAGATCAGTAGTACTGTATCATAAATTTAGTTTAATTTCAAAAAAGTTCTTATATTTTTGAGCTACATATTGTTAATATTTCTACAAAGTTCCAGATACACATCTACTGCTGAGTTTAAGTGAACTCCACTGAACATCCAATAGTGTGGATGAGGAAAGAAGTGGGACACAGAGGAAGGGGGTGGAACTAAAGACAACACTGATCTGATTTTGGGCATATAATTTAGTTTAATTTTCAGGTTAAATCAAGTAAATCTGAAGTTTGTTTGTTCAAATTATAGCAACCTATAATTGTTGGATTCAATCTATATTAAATCTATATATGGGATATTTATATATGGGATACTCTGATTTAATGTATTCTATACCCTTCTTTACTCCTTCACACTCTGTTTTTATTCAAAATTTTAGAAACAAAGTCAAGTTGAACATAGAATCAGGAAGGGGGTAGACTATATGAAAGTTGTGGGAAATGACTAGTAATAGCCTCATTTACTCAAATTTGGGGGTGGTCACATAGTTTATCCTCTATTAATCCAAATACCAAGTTAGTTACAAGTTGGATGTTTAAACAATCAATAACTGTTGACAGATTTCATCTCCTATTATTAGCCATTGAAGGGCTGAGAATTTTCTGAAAATAAAATGATATTTGTCATTTATTTGATAACTAGAGGCCTGGTGCATGAAATTCATGTAAGAGTAGGACTTCCTTCCTCCAGCTGCTAGCACTGGCTTCCCTCTGGCACCTGAGACCCGGGCTTCCCTTGCAGCCCCAGCTTTGTCCGGAGGTTGTCCAGAAGGTCTTCTGGAAGGACATCTGGTCTAATTAGCATATAATGCTTTTATTATTACAGATTACCATGTTATAAAATGTTATGGTGGAAATTTACCAACATTATCTTTTAATCCTTACAATAGCTCTCTCAAGATCAGGAAAGCAGAGTGATTAGGAGCACTGACCTGATATCAAACTGCTGGGTTTATATGCCCACTCTACCTCTTGATGTAACCTTAATTCAGGCTCCTACATCATTCTTCATTCATTTAACAAATATACATTGCCACATTTTTTGAGCTACTCATTCTTCTAGGCCAGTGGTGAGCAAACTGCAGTTCGTGAGCCACATGCGGCTCGTGAGCCGTGGTTTGCCGTTCTGTTGACTATGACTTTGCCGACCACTGTTCTAAGCTCTGAGGATTTGATAGTGAACAAAGCAGAATACATTCCTCATGGAGCTTAGGTTCTAATGGGCAAAAACAAATTATAATAAACAAAGAGTAAACAAAAAAATATATAAAATGTTAAGAAGTGGCAAGTGCTATTAAGAAAATAACTTAAAGTAATTTGAATGGAGGAAGGCAATAATTGTGTAGAATGGTCATTAAAAGTCTTTTGGAGAAGAAAGGTGTGCTTTGAGCAGAGGTCAAAAGAAAGTATGGATAGAAACATGTATATTTCTTGGGGAAGAAATATCAGAGAGAGTGAAGAAAAAGCACCAATTCTCTACAGCACGTAAAAAAAGAGTGTGAAGATATGAAGAACACATAAATAATTTTGTTTTGACTATGACAAACTATGAGATGCTATCAGATATTCAAAGGGAGATACTGAGTGAGCAGTTGAAAACACAGAGATCAGTGTAGTGATTGAGTTGTTGTCAAGGTTTAGTAGTATTTAAAACTATAGTACTATAGAATTATGCTAATCAGGGGAGTACTAGATCATCTTTTCCCATCTCTTTTCTAGTCTTACTTGTGTGTGTTGGAGTTCAGAATGAGCAACTCCAAGATGCGCCTCAGTGATATGTTTCATGTCCATGTCTCTGTTTGTGTTTTGTTCATCAGTTTATTTTGTTCATTAGATTCCACATGTAAGTGAGATTATATGGTATTTGTCTTTCTCTGACTGGCTTATTTCACTTAGCATAGTAGTCTTTAGGTCCACTCATGCTGTTGCAAAAGTTAAGATTTTCTTCCTTTTTTTTTTTTTTTAATGGCCAAGAGTATTCCATTGTGTAAATGTACCACAGCTCTTTTATCCACTCATCTACTGATGGGCACTTGGGCCGTTTCCAGATTTTGGCTGTTTTAAATAATGCTGCTATGAACAAAGGCTACATATATTCATTTGAATTGGTGTTTCAGGTTTCTTCAAAAGGCAGTTCCATTTTTAAATTTTGAGAAAACTCCATACTTTTCCACAGTGGCTGCACCATTCTGCATTTCCACCAACAGTATAATAGGGCCCCCCTTTCTCCACATCCTTACCAGCACTTGTTTGTTAGATTTATTGGCTGTAGCCATTATGGCAGGTGTGAGGTGATATGTTATTCTTGTTTTAATTTGGATCTCTCTGACACTAGTGATGTTGAGCATCTTTTCATACATCTATAGGCCATCTTTATGTCCTCATTGAAGAAGTGTCTGTTCAGACTTTGCTCATTTTTAATCAGATTGTTTGTCTTCCTAATGCTGGGTTGATAAGTTCTTTATATGTTTTGGAAATTAACCTCTTATTACATGTAACATTGGTGAATATATTCTTCTATACAGTGGGTTCTCTTTTCATTTTGTTGATAGTTCATTTTGCTGTGCAGATGCTTTTTAGAGTGATGTAGTCCCATTTGGTTATTTTTTTCTTTTGTTTCCCATGCCTTAGGAGTTATATTTGCAAAATTATTACTATGAGAGGTGTCTGAGCTTTTACTGCCTATGTTTTCTTCTAGGAGTTTTATTTTTGCAATTTACATTTAATTATTTTTATACATTTTTAGTGTATTCTTGTATATGGTGTAACTTAGTGGTATAGTTTCATTTTTTGTCCATTTTTCCTGATACCATTTACTAAAGAGACTGTCTTTACTCCATTATATGCTCTTGTTTTCTTTGCCAAATATTAATTGATACTATATGTGTGGGTTTATTTCTGGGCTCTCTGTTCTGTGTTGTTGATCTATATGCTTGTTCATAAAATCAGGCAATTTCTGATCTCTTTCAAGAGGTTTGTGGAAAGAAGAAAAAAATTAAACTATTATGCAACCTATACTAATTATATAATTATTCAGATATACTTCTTATATACTGACATATACTGCTTATGTATTCTGAGTACTTTGAAGACTGTAAACCCACTACCCCTGGCCTGTATGGCTAAGTTGGTTGAGCATCTTCCCATGCACTGAGGGGTCGTTGGTTTGATTCCCAGTCAGGACACATACCCAGGTTATGGGTTCCTTGTTCAGGGTGCATGTGGGAGGGAGCCGATCAATTTTTTCTCTCTCACATTGATACCTCCCCCCCTCTCAAACAAACAATTAATAAAAACACATTTTAAAAAAGATTGCATACCCTCTAAATAACTTAAATTGTTTAAATACAAGAGCTAGCTTTTATAGTCACTGGTATATGTCAAAACATCAAATCCAAAACCCTATACCTATACTGAGAAGAACTTAAAAAACAACAACGTTTTTGCAGGAATAAAGAAATGAATGAATGTTGATGACAGAGATTAAAGATTTGAAGTGGATATAGACCTGTATCCAAGTCCTAGCTATTCTATTTACTGTTTGATTGCCTTTGGGTTAATTATTTAATTAAGCTAAGATTTACTTTTCTCTACTATAAAATGAGCGGGAAAATAGCACCTATCTATTTTTAGTTGTGAGGGTAAAATGAGAAAAAGTATGTAATGTGCTTAGCACAGTTGCAAACATAGTAAGTATTCAAGTAATATCAGTAACTATTATTCTGTTCTATATTGCTTAATAATGATCATTATAAATTAATAAAAATATTTAGGTGCCTCTCACATTTTATTATTCTTTTATTTCTTTTAACTCCTGATAGTTATGCATATTCTGGAGACTATGATTCTATGAGTATAATGATTTAGTCCACTTTCCAAATTGTTTCTCTTGAGTTGAAAGGGATTGTGGCTGTAAGAAACAGGATAAGTGGAAGCTCTGGGTTTTTTTATTCATTTTCACATCCACATCTGCTATCATCACTTTTACATAGTGGGAGTCATTTGAAAAAATGGTTATTTTGATGTAAAAACACTATTAAAAACTCTGTAAGTCATAGCAAAATTATTTCAGTTCTTCATAAGGTTAATGATTGGTGTCTCTTTGGTTCAAGCATAAGCTGGATCAACATCTGGATTCATGCCTATTAACTTAGTGTTTGAGGAGTGGGACTATCAGGAACCAATTTTCAAGAGAGTCTGAAGAGCCTCTGAAGGACAGAACTTAACAGGAAGTTAACCATCAAGCTTTTTTTTTTTTTAAACCTCACCCAAGGATGTTTTTTCCATTGATGTTTAGTGAGAGTGGAAGGAAGAGGGAGAGACAGAGAGAAACACTGATCACTGAAGTGAGGGAGTGACATCGATTGGTTGCCTGCAACCAAGGTACATGCCCTTGACCAGAATTGAACCCAAGACCCTTCAGTCCACAGGCCGATACTCTATCCATTGAACCAAACCAGCTGTGGCAACCAACAAGCTTTTGCCAGATAAAAGGCCTATGTTTGAAATGGAGAAGCTGTCTCTGAGTAAGCCTCATAAAGTCTTTGGATTTATCTGAATCCTTCTGAGGAAAGAGAGATGGAAGCAGATGGCTGTTAATACCAATAAAAATAACTTTTGTGCAAAGTGAAAATATCACCAAGCTTCACTGCATTGAAGACTTGAGACAATTCAGTTTCACTCTGTCCTCAATTTTTTAAAGCAAATCAGCAGCAGTTGGGCAGTTAGATAACAGTGACAGAGTGTGGTTGGTGGAGACTAAAGAAAGAGAGGAGCAAAGTGCTGAATATGTCACATGCTTAACGGGAGGGTATGCTCTGGCATACACAGGAGAGGATCGCTTGGAAACAACAACTTTAAGGGAGGGTACATTTTCTCAAGGGGCTGATAGAGAAAGTGCAAACAAACATAGGTTCACACATTATATTAAGAGTTTTATTTAAGAGGATGGTGTTAGGCTACCAGTGAGCTGTTATATGCAAAAATTACACAATCCCTTAGTCTTTGGGTGAATGTATTCTGAGGTGCCTCAGTTTTGATCTCCCTTTTCACCAATGAATGTTTTCCTCATTGTCAGAGTTATCTCTGTTTCCATGGAACAAAAAATAAGTTAACCCACACCAATTGTGACCTCAGACATTTTGTACTTCAACCCACTGTGCTAACTAGCCAGGGCGAGGGCAGCAATCAAGTCCACAAAATAAAGACAATGCTTAAAAATTGTGATAAGAAATTGTAACAATCCTATATAGTTGGATCTCCATGCAGGCTGTATAGGAAAAGGAGATGAAATATTGGTGAAAACAGCTAAAAGCAAGTAATTAGTAGCAAGGGATAGCAATGGAATATTTAGGTTATCACACTTCACTTTGCATTGGTATCAGCTTATGAATATTTTAGCAGCACTCATTTACATACCCACTGAGGATTGCTGAGCAGAAATTACTCTTTGTTTTCAGGCATAGAATTCAGTGGGGCTACAGGTTGTATCTAGACTTCAGCTTCTTCAAATACAAAGAGCTTTGTAACAATATGTTCAATGACATGTAATGTCTAGTCAAACCACAGAATTTTCCTGCAGAATCATTTATACTTACGTTGACAATTTCTCTATTCTGAAGATGCTTTTTGATGAGCATATTTTTAAAGTTTTGAGAAATATAACTTGTGGTACCTGTATTTTAATACTAGTCATACCCATCTCTCTCAGTCTTTTTCCTGTACTACCACTTGAGTTCAGAGAGGGTAAATATCTATCCCAAAGTCACACATTAATTTGAAGAACCCAAGTTCCTCCTTGATCTCACTCTTCAGGCCTGGTCAGATAACGGTTCAACAAGGAGTATCAAATGAAGTTCAGGTGTCTGAGGCAAGTTGTTCTTAGGTGACTAAATGAGTATAAAATGTGAACTGTGTGATCTGCTGCTCAGAACCATCTACACCTTCCACACAGTTATTTGGACAGAAAACAAAAACCAAAAAAATAAATAAATAAAGCAAATTTTACACTTTATACAAAGATACTAAATAAAATTGAGTTGATAAAAAATTGAAAAGACTGGAGAGAAAAACTATCCTATCTAATAAAAGCCTAATATGCTAAGTGTCCAGTCATCTGGTGACCAGTCAGCTATTCAACTAATCAAAATGTAATATGCTAATGATATGCTCAACTGCTCGCTATGATGTGTATTGACCACCAGGGGCAGACAGTCGACAGGTCAACCAGTTGCTATGACATGCACTGACCACCAGGGGGCAGATGCTCTGACTGGTATGTTAGCTTGCTGCTGGGTTCTGGTGGATTGGGACTGAATGAGATGGGCTGGACACGTCCTGGAGCCCTCCCATGGTACCTTTCTGGCCCTGATTGTGCACTGGTGGGGTCCCTCGGCCTGGCCTGCACCTTCTCACAATCCAGGACCCCTGGGGAGATGTCAGAGAGCCAGTTTCAGCCATATCCTGCAGGCCACTCCCCTCAAGAGGGCGCCAGATGCAGGGCTTATGGCTAGTGAGCACCACTGCAGCAGCACAAGCGTTTCCCAATCAAGACTGATTGGGTGCGAGTCTGGGGCAGGTGTGGTGAGGCTGATATGAGCAGGAGTGACAGGTAGGAGCTGCAGGCAGCGTTGGACTGTGGGTTTTGGCCCAATCCCCGCAAGCCACCCTGCAGGACCCCACGTGTGCATGAATTCATGCACCTGGTCTCTAGTTCCATAGAAGAACTTTCTAAATCACTAAAGTGTCTTTTTCAAATCATGTTCTTATTTCTTTCCACCCTTGCTCCCTCGTTTTCTCAAAGACCCTCTGCCAAACAATTCCACGTGTATCATAAACATACTCTTGTGAACAAGAGTGATATTTTTTGATGTGGGGCTCTGATGCAGATGCTAATCAGCCCCAGGTAGCCATTCACTTACCAGTAGCTGGTAGCTCTAAAATAATTTTTAAAAAAAGGGAATCATAGTTTAGGATCCAAATAAGTAAGAAAAAGGGATGCTTGTGTTTTCACAGCTTGTGTTTTTGAGGTGGTAAAAATCACTGAGTTGATCTACCCCTCAAGGGCCTCATCATTGCATTCATCTATTAGCAACTGTTCCTGTTTGAATTCAGGCTGCTGACATTTTCCTTAGTCATGTTTGAAGATCAGCCTTGTGGTCAGGTTAATAGCAATTCTTCCAAAGTAAAATACCACCTATATTTCCTTGCCATTCTGTTCTAAAATTTTGGCTGGTTTCTTAAAGTTTTAGCATGTGGAAGAAGAGCACACCTTAAACTTCTTATTGGAAGCACTTATTAAATGAACACAATAGGAACATTATGGTATTTTTAGAGAAGATTTAAGTTGGAAAGATTTCCCCCTGGATAAAGGGTGTTTTGGTCATTGATATATTTAGCTGGTCACTAGTAATCAAAGATAATAAAGCCTTCAGGCTGACACCAGAGTTGTTGTTTTATTTTACTTATTTATCTATTTTTATTCTTTTAAATATGTATTTTTTATTGATTTCAGAAAGGAAGGGTGAGGGAGAGAGAGATAGAAACATCAATGATGAAAGAGAATCATTGATCGGCTGCCTCCTGCATGCCCCCTACTGTGGCTTGAGCCTGCAACCCAGGCATGTGCCCTTGACTGTAATCGAACCCGGGACCCTTCAATCCACAGGCTGACACTTTAGCCACTAAGCCAAACCAGGGCTATTTCTTTTATCTTTTCCTTTTTTTTTTTTTGTTGTTGTTGTTGAAAGCAATCTAGTATCAGGCAAGAGTAGCTAGAACTTACTCAAGACATACTGGTTGAATCTCCACTCAGGACACTGAACCATTACTATAATCAATGCACTAGACTCTAGAAAGTGCTAGACTCTTTTTTGACTTTCATAAATTTTTATTCCTGTTAATAGAAAATATAAGTGCACAGAGAACTATAATACAACACATTTTCCACAACAAATGAGTTAGACATATAATGAACTCAGAGAAGAAAGAAGCTGTTTTGGCTTGGATGATAAGGGAAGTTTCATAGAGGGGTGACATAGAATGGAATTTAGATTTTAGTGAGTGGTGATATTGATTTTAAGACAACTAATAAACAGTTTTATTTTGTGTGCTTACTAAGTTAAACAAATTGGATCCTGTTATGAACACAAAATTAAATATTAATGTTTAGGAAACACTGCTCTGAAAAACGACATTGCAAAGGAATACCTAAATGTGCTTGGTCACATCAGTGAAAGTTTCAAGGTTAGATGGTGTTTGTGCTCTCAGATTGGTGGGATTTAGAAGTTGGGTAAATGCAAAGCCATTATAAGCCACCTTGACATCCTAACATATAAAAAGCCAGGGGCCGTCATGACCTAAATGACCAGATGGCTGACCGAACAGCAGGCTGTGTGGAGTGACCAAGCCAGCAGGAGGGTTAGTGAGGGACAACCAAATGACAACAGCAGGTTGCGTGGGCGACCAGGCCAGCAAGGGAGGGGGGCAGTAGGGGCAACCAGGCCAGCAGAGGGGGGCAGTTGGGGACAACCAGGTTGGCAGAGGGGCAGTAAGGAATGACTAGGCCAGTGGGGGGGGGGCAGTTAGGTACAAACAGACTGGTTGGGGGGCAGTTGGAGGTGACCAGGCTGGTGGGGGGGACAGTTGGGGGTGAACAGGCCAGCAGGAAGGGTGGTTAGGGGTGATCAGGCGGGCAGGGGAGGCAGTTAGGGGTGATCAGGCAGGAAGGCAGGTAAGCAGTTTGGAGCCCACATTTCCAGATTGTAAGAGGGATGTCCGACTGCCGGATATGTCAGATATCCCTCAAGGGTTCCCAGATTGGAGAGAGTGCAGGCTAGGCTGAGGGGACACCTGTCCCCTCATGCATGAATTTCATTCATCAGGCCTCTAGTAAAATGTAATAGGTAAGTTTATGAACTTGTCTATTAAGCATATGCCCAGGAGAAACTTGGATATTAGATAATTCATTCACTGGAAGGAAATAGGTTAAAAACATGTCTTCCTTTCTCAGAGTTTGTTTGAAGATTTCATAAGTTCCCATCCTTCCATTCCCATATTTCTCTGGAATATATACATGTCTTTGTTGGAACATTCACACTTTGGTTACAAATCTAATGTTGAACATGCAGTTCTCTTTTAGATTGCTTACTTGTGCTAGTAAGTGGTAAAGGTGGAAAATAAAAGATTGCCTCCAAAGAAAGAAACTTTTATTTTGGTTTGAAATACAATCTTGGTTTTCCTATGGCAGACTGAATGGACTAAAAACCACATCCTTCTAGAAGCCACTGTTAGCAAGTCCATACATCTAGAGCTCCTGCTGACAGCAGTTGGAGAGTGACTACATAGAAGGGAAAAGTCAGTTTGCAGTAATGTTTAACTGAATATAATACATGCAGTAAGTCCACAAATGTATTCAACCTTTCAAGCACATTTTCAAAGATCAAAACAACCACAGCTAGCTGGATTTGAATGCAAGAAACATTTGGAATATGTGTATATGTGCCAACCAACAACCCCAAAAGCCTATGTGCTTGTAGTATTACAAGGATACTTATCTTTGTTATTATATATTCAGGTGAGACAATCAGCTTTTTGCTGTTGATTGTCATAGTGTTTTACTGAAAGCTTATACTCTATGAAAGCAAGCAAGGTCATTGCTGGGGTAAATTTCTGGCAGGTTATTTAAACTTCTGAGAGGATGAATGCCATTTAGAAATAATGTGGTGTGTTTTCTTTTATTAAATAAACCTGTCTAATAATATTAAGGTGTTATTTCAATGTTAAGAACATACAAAGCCAATCTTAGATACTAAAATATGGAGGCAGAAGGTTAGGGTCAGGGCAGGGAGAGAGTTGAGAACTGGTTAAGGCTGATATCGAAGACAGGAAAAAAATGAAAAAGAAAACTTCCTCTATTTTTGTATTGGACGATGTTTGATTTTTGTGTAAATTCTCCTTTGCTTTATTGAATTCTTACCAAAGTTAGCTATGGAATTTGAATGTTTCTAATATGTAATAGAAAGAATAGATTTTTTTAGACATATGTGAAAACAAGGTATTTTTTTATAAAAAGTAAAAATAATAGATATTGTAATAATTCAATTTAAATGTTAAGTTTATATATGTATTTTCTTAAATTATTATAAACTAATGAACAAGTTGCTATTTTTTAATCATTCTAACATTCACAATCATGGAGCCTCCCAGTAAAGCCTAGAATTTCTGTTTTTACCTTATTTGATAAAAAAGTTTTATTCCTAGAGAAAACAATTAAAATCTTATTAATATTATTCCCACAGAACCTTTTTATATTCAGTAGTTCTAAATTAATAATAGCTTCATAATTTAGCTTCAAACACATGATTAATTTAATGCTGTTGTACAAAAATTATTTGGGGTATGTTTAATTGAAACTTAAATTCTTAACAATTTTTGAGAGCTTTGCAAACTGAAACTACATGAAACTGATATTTACATCCCAAAATGCACTGAAGTCTTAACAATAAAACTATGATTATAGCTACTTTATATTTGTCACAGATACATTTTTGGTGGCTAGAAGAAATGTATTCACTTTCTAGAAGCAAGTAAGACAGCAAAGCCAAGGAACAGCTAGTAAGACAAAAAATCTCATAATAACTAACAGGACATGATAAATAGTAAGAACTTTCACCCCTGGCAATTCATAGCAGATTGGAAACACGTTGTGGAATGATAAAGTAACACGTGTGAGGAATTTTGACATTGAGAAGCAACACATTTTCTTAGAACACTTCGTCTATTTTTTCTTAGCAAATTGGTCTTGGAAGAAGGAAGTAAAGAGAGAAGAAAGGGAAAAAGAAAGGAAGGAAGAAAAGGAATAGATTACTTGAGGAAGGATTTCTTCCCTTGGGGGTCTGTAAATTCCAAGTCTTGAAAAAACATCTTGGAGTATTCTGAGGAAGGCAACAATATGATTTGGCCTTGGACAAGCTCCCCACATAACTGTAACTGCAACTTGATCTTCATTGCCCAGGTTATTTATGTTTTATTGCTATAGTTTTCTCACCATTTCTCACTTCTTCTGAGCTAAAAAATACATTTTGCTCTCTTCTTTTTTTCTTTTTCTTTTCTTTTTGTGATATAAATCCCCACTCCACCCCAAACCTGGAATGATACTTGATATGGTTGGGACACCATTTTACAGATAATTCATATCTCTTTGGGTCTTGGCAACATGCTAGACATTTTATAATAATACTAGAGACCCGGTGCACGAAATTCGTACATGGGGTGGGGGTCCCTCAGCCTGGCCTGCACCCTCTGCAATCCGGGACCGCTCGAGGAATGTCTGACTACCAGTTTAGGCCCCATTCCTGCTGGCTCCTAACCACTTGCCTGCCTACCAGCTTGATTGCCACCTACCCGCTCCACTGCTGGCCTGATGGCACCCAACTGCCCTCCCTGGCCGGCCTCATGGCCCCCAACTGCACTTCCCTGCTGGCCTGATCACCCCTAACCACTTTGGCCCCCACCACCGTGACTTTGTCCGGAAGGAAGTAGGATGGTAGTAAAGTGTCTGTAAACAGAAACACACATAAAACAAGGTTAGATATTGATAGCTTTATGAAAATGTGTGCACCAATTCCCAGGTCCCTAATCCTGTCCTGTCTCCCCATCTAATTAGCATATTACCCTTTTATTAGTATAGATTTTTCCATTAGAATATTTAGAATATGTTTAAGTTACATTTGATATTTAATTTTTATTTGTTCTTTTAGGAGAGAGTGAGAGAAATAAAAACATTTCAGCTATACTAATTTAATCGTTTCTTCGCCTTCAACTTCATTCCTTTTATTTTCTTAATATTTTTTCCTTAAGAAACAAACAAATAAAAAACTCTGGCTGTTACTTATGTGTTTCCTTTTTTGAAAAGTGGAACCACAATTCTTAGGCAGCTTGGATTTCCCATTCTAAATTACCCGTATCTCTTCTTCAGTGCTCCTCTACTCCACATTCAGTCAGTCAGGAAGAACTCTGTTTCATCAGTGGAGTGTCATTCTACCTCGTTCTTTTCTTTTTCAGTGTCACTTCCCTAGAAGATGCTCTCATTACTTCTCCTAGACATTCTTGAGATGTTTTCTAGTGGGTCTTTACAAGTAACTAAAAAAAAAAAATCTAGGCAATGAATTAAGTCAGAATTTCTTATTGAATTGTTCATTGCATCACTGTATATCCTTTATTCCAGTGGTTTCTAAATAGTACAAAATATCAATAGGAAGGGATTTTCTATCATGATTGGTGCATCTATGAATATGGATTTTTATGCAAACATATATATTAAGATCTATATTATCTCTGAAAAATATTTCATGAAATATTGTTTATTCTTACTGCCTGGGATGGGTTCTAACATTTTTCCTACTTTATTTTCTCCATTTCCTTCCAATACACAATCTTTGTTATTAGTGGGTTCAGTATTTGCAAATTTTCCTAAACCTTAAAATTTGTCTGTAAGCCCCAAATCAATACTTTTGTGGACATGTGTATCTGCATTATGGTGGAATAATGGAGCCACCAGAAGTGCACATACCACTGATGTAAAACAAGGAGAGATGTGCACTACCTTCTTGTTCAATGCTCATGAATCAGAATATGTATTAAGTAAGGTGTCTGTAAACAGAAACACACATAAAATAAGGTTAGGTATTGATAGCGCTATGAAAATGTGTGCACCACTTCCCAGGTTCCTAATCCTGTATTTCCCATATGGGCAGTGGTTTTTAGTGTTTGCAGGGACTGTATTGAACAGAACTAACACAAATAACAAAAATCAACTTTATTGTATTTCAATTTTAAAAAATGTTGGGCAGAATCCAGTGAAGCTATTTCATATGCTCACATATACTTTGCAAAATACCACCTATCTGAATTATTTCTCTCAAAGTTTACTACTCATAAAAGTGTTGTTTTTGAGGAACAAATAATAGTTATGTTTTCTTTTCTTTCTCTGAGAGATTTGTAACTTGGTGCTATGTACCTTTTACCTTGCCTACCAGAAAACTTAATGCAGGTTTTATGCTCATTCACAGCAACGGTATTATTAATCCTTGATGTTGGAATGCTTGTTTTCCTGTCTTTAGTCTTGGTTTTCTTGGTTTATTTCCACTGTATTATTTTGTTTGATCTATTCTTTTTACATAAGCTTTGAAACCTCTTGGGAGGGGGGTAAGGGGTAGATGAAAATGAATAAAAAATTAATTAATGAGTAAATAATTTAAACAAATAATTTGGAAGAAAGATATAGAGATAAGATCCAGCAATTCCACTTCTGGGTACTTATCAGAAAAGACTATTTTTTTTTTAGTAGCGACTTCAAAATATAACATTATTGCCCTGGCTGGTGTTGCTCAGTGGTAGAGCATCAGCCTGCACACTAAACGGTCACTGGTTCGATTCCTGGTCAAGGGCAGGTACATAGGCACCTAGCCCTGGTTGAAAGTATTACACATGTCCCCTTTTTGTTGTTGTTGTTGTTTTTTCCCATTGACTGAGCCCTCCCTGCACCTGCTGCTCTGGAGCCTTCCCTATTGTCTGTGTCCATGAGGTATGCATATATGCATAAGAGTTCCCTGGTTAATGTCTCCACTACTAGTCCCCCCCCCCCTCCCCCCCCCGGCCCTGCCACCTTTCCTCTAAAATTCATCATTCTGTTCTGTGATTCTAAGATCTATTTTGTTCATTGGTTTATTTTGTTCATTATATTCTACATATGAATGAGATCATGTGATACTTATCTTTCTCTGACTGGCTTTTTCACTCTGCAGATCTTTCCATGCTATTGCAAATGGTAAGAGCTCCTTCTTTTTTACTGCTATGCAGCAGTAAAAAAGAAGGAGCTCTTACCATTTTCAATAGCACTCATAGTATTTTATCCACTCATCCACTGATGGGCACTTGGGCTATTTCCAAATCTTAGCTATATTAAATTACTATGAATGTAGGAGTGCATATATTTTTTCTGATGAGTGTTACAGGTTTCTTAGGATATATTTCTAAAAGTGGGATCACTGGTCAAACGGGAGTTCCATTTTTAATTTTTTGAGGAAATTCCATACTGCTTTCCCACCAGCCATGTACTAGGTTTCCCTTTTCTCCACACCTTCACCAACATTTGTTATTTATTGATTTATTGATGGTAGCCATTCTTTCTGACAGGTATGAGGTGATACCTCATTGTTGTTTTCATTTGCATCTAGGAAATGTATCAGTAAACATAATTATTATGAGTGATGTCTGAGATCTTGCTGCCTATGGTTTCTTCTAGGATTTTTATGGTTTCACCACTTACATTTAAGTCTTTTATACATTTTGAGTTTATTCTTGTGTATGGTATCAGTTGGTTGTCTAGTTTCATTTTTTGCATGTATCTGTCTCATTTTTCCAACAACATTTATTGAATAGACTCTCTTTACCCCACTTTATGTTTTTGTCTTCTTTGTTAAATATGAATTTACCATGAAGGAGTGGGTTTATTTCTGGGCTCTCTATTCTGTTCCATTGATCTATATGTCTGTTTTTATGCTAGTATATGCTGTTTTGATTACTTTATGCTTGTACTATAGTTTGATACTGGGTAGTGTGATACGTACCAATTTTTTCTTCATTATCAAGATTGCTGTGGCTATTTAGGATTTTTTTTGGTTCCATATGAATTCTTAGAATATTTATTTGTAATTTGTGAAATATGCCACTGGTATTTATTTATTTATTTATTTATTTATTTATTTGTTACTGGTATTTTAATAGAAATTGCATTGAATGTATAAATTGCCCTGGGTAGTATGGACATTTTAATAATGTTAATTCTTTTAATCCATGAAGTTTCTAAACAGCATTACCACTCCCCAACTTTTTATTTCAAATGAAATCATATGATGAATCTCAAAATAGAGAACTTACACTGTTGAAATGTGTAGCATACCTAGGTCTTTTCCCATGAATCTTTAGTTATTTCTCTCAGAGGCTCCTAAATTATACTACAGACTCCTGAGTTTCAAAGGATGAAAGTTTTTAAAAACCTGATTTTGATTGTAGCCTTGTTTTACAGATGATGTAACTGAAGCTTGAAGTTAGTAAGTGGTTCACTTTCAAAACAACACAGTTTATTAGTCTTCAGCAAACACTAAACACCAAGGATCCTTGACCTTTAGTGCACTCACTCACTCGCATGGCTCTCTCAATGCCCTAAATCATTTGGCCTTTACTAGGAAAGATGAAAACTTATTTTACACTTTAATTTCCAAATGATCCTAATATCTCACTTTAGAGATATGTCTTGTGACATTATTTTTACAGATAGAGACCGCTTCCTCCCAATTTATCATTACAGCACATGTGAAAGGAAAAATAATATTTTAACTTCCTTATTTGCTTATCAGTTGAGTAAAGCTCTACATAAGCAAACTAAGACCAAGGCAGTTAAAATATATTTAAGTGTGAATTTCACTGTTTATAGAAGATCATTCTAATATCTAGGAAAGGTATGGACATTCAAATTGCAACATATATCTACACAGCATTTCATGATGTACAAAATGACTGCACAAACATACTAATATGAGTCAAAATATTCTAGTTAAGGAAACAGAGGTGTCAAAAATTATGCAAAGGACTTCTCCAAAGAGGACATACAAATGGCCAACATACATATATTCAACATCACAAATCATCAGAAAAATGCAAATCAAAACCAGAATGAGATATCACTTCAAACATGTCAGAATGGCTATCTATAATAATAAAAGTGTGATATGCAAATTGACCAAACAGCCATCCAGATGTCCTTCTGGATGACCTTGCAGATGACCTTCTGGATGAAGCTGGGGTTGCAGCTGCGGCAGCTGCGAAGGCCTAATCTTGCACAGATTTTGTGCATTGGGCCTCTAGTCATTAATAAATCAAAAAAAACAAAAAGTGTTGGTGAGAATGTAGAAAAAAGGGAACCCTCACACTGTATTGGTGGGAAAGCACATTGGTACAGTCACGTGAATAGCTGTATGGGATACCTCAGAAATTTAATAATGGAACTGCCTTATGACCCAGTTATTTCACTTCTGGGAATTTATCCAAAGAAAACCAAAACACCACTTTGAAAGAATATATGCACCTCTATGTTCATTGCAGGATTATTTACAACTAGTGGCCTAGTGCAAGGATATGTGCACATCGAAAGGACAATAATTAGAAGAAATATTTTAATGTTGCTATTTGCCCTTTCTCCCTCAGTGCCTGGGAGCCAGGTGGCAGCCCCGCCCCCATGGCACTGCCGCTACCACTCCTGCTGGTCACTTTGTCCTGGCCCTGCCCACTCACCTGCTCACCGTCCCTCCATGGTCCTGCTCTTTTCAGGGCCCATCAGGGCCAGCAGACCACCACTGCCGCCCGCTGCCAGCACTGGATTGCTGACACTCGCCATGTTCTGCGCCGCTGCCTGGTGGTCAGTGCACATCATAATGAGCAGTTGAACTCCCAGTCTCCTGGTTGAACGACTGCCCAAAGGGACAATTTGCATATTAGGCATTTATTATATAGGATTGCCAAGATTTGGAAGCAACCGAGTGTCCATCAGTGGATAAGTGGATAAAAAAGCAATGGTACATATACACAATGGAATACTACTCATCCATAAACAGAAGAAATTTTTAAATTCTCACCCAAGTTTTTTTTAAAATTGCTTTTAAAGAGAGAAAGGGAGAGAGAGAGAGAAACATTGATGCAAGTGCAACATCAATAGGTTGCCTTCTCTACATTTCCTGATAGGGAATCAATTCTACAACTTTTTAGTATATGAGATGATGCTCCAAACAATTGGGCCACCTGGTCAAGGCAAAAATAAGGAAATATTACCCACTGAGATAAGATGATGGACCTGGAAAGCATTATGCTAAGTGAAATAAGCTAGTCAGAAAAACACAAGTACTATATGATTTCACTCTTATGTGGAATATAATGAACAAAATGAACAAGCAAAATAGAGACAATTATACATGGAAAGCAAGCTGTGGGGGTGGATTGGAAGGCTGGGAGAGAAGTGGAGTTATTGAGCAAACAAAAAAAATAAGAAAAATATTAATTGACAGTTTGTTGATTCCAGGGAGAAGAGTGGGTGGGGGGAAGGGCAGAAGGAAAAAAAGGGATAAATGGTGATGGAAGGAGACTTGACTTGGGGTGGTGAATACACAATAGAATGTATAGATGATGTGTTATGGAATTGTGCCCCAGAAGCCTGTATAATTTTGTTAACCAGTATTACACCAATAAATTCAATAAAAAGAAAAAGAAAAAGAAAAGTAAGTATGGCAGATACTTGGAAAAAAAAGTTTGTGGTAGTTAATATAGGTAACAAACAAGTGCCAAGATTTGAGTTGGGCTCAAATCCAATTTGGCCCAATTTTCATACTCTTTTTAAAGACGAAACATTGATGTGTAGATATTTATTTTTGACAGATCCTATCTAATAAAACAGTAATATGCAAATTGACCGTACCTCCACTATACCCACAAGCCTATGAGGAGCAAATATGCAAATAAACCCAACCAAGATGGCTGCAGCCACAGAGAGAGCAGGAAGCTTGGGTTTCCCCAGCAATGGAGGAAGCCAAGCTTTCTACCTGCCCTTGCCGGCCCAGGCCTCCACTCCAGGCTACAAAGTTTCAATTATAGAAGATAAATAAATCCCAATAGAAATGGCAGCAGCCATGGAGCTGGAGAGAGCAGGAGGCTAGGGTTGCCCCCGGCGATGGAGGAAGCCAAGCTTCTGCAGCCCTGGCCTGCTTTGGCTTCTGCTTAAGGATACAAAGTTTCAATTATAAAAGATAAATAAATCCCAACAGGGGAAAAAATGGTGGCAGAATAGACGGACATGTTCCGAGCCTTGTCCTGGAGCAGATAGAAAGAATAGCTGAGGGTCTCACGGGGAGTGTCTGTTGGTGAATTAAGGGACAGCTATACTCCAGGAGAAGGTGGGGTACTTCTGGATGGGGCTCCCCTGACCGGGAAGCCTCCACTGATGCTGGGTTTCCTCCCGGAGCCACTGGCTCAGACACAGAGACCACACCATCTTGAAGGGGAAAGTGGATGTTATCGGAAGCCTGAAAATCTACAACTGCGGCACACAACAAACAGCTGTGAACCCCAGAGCACCAGTCCCCAATTGGCGCAAACACACGGATTCAGAGGAGCTCTACACTCCACCACGGAAAGGTCAAATTTTGCCTGTGATAAGATGAGGTCTCTGGTCCTGCAGGACAGAGAAACATGTGCACTGCGGGAGTTGGAGGACTGGGGGAAGTCTGTGCCTAGAAAAATCTGTGGCTGTTGGGGCTGGCGTGATCCTTAAATGTGGAAGGGGGTACTCAGAGCTGCTAACAGAGGGGGTCTCTAAAAAGCAACCCATTTTGATCTGATGCAGAAGGACAGCCCAAAAATTTTAAAAGTGTGCTGGCTGCTTGGACATGGGGGGAAGGAAGGATTGAGGAGACTTTCACGCAGCCCCGGAGTTTGCACACTTGCGCTTTCTTCTCTTTAAATCCTTGTTTCTGATTGCTGAGCCCAGTGCATGGGATCACCCAGTTGGGGACACCTTAGGAGACTGCAGGGGGAAGTTGTTTTTCTGGAACCTGGGGATTGGAGCGGGGAGTGACTGTCAGAGAACCAGCTCTGGGGCAGCCCACTCCCACAAACCAGTATTGAGTGCCACAGGGAAAGCCGGATCTAAGCAGAGAGGCTAGAGAGTACCTATAGAACCAGAGGTCAATCCAGAAACACTGCCACACAGGGGTTGAGTCACAAATTGATTCTTGTGTAATCACAAATAAAGGAATACAGAAGAGTAAGACACACCGCCTGCTTAAAAATCAGGACTGGCTTACAAGACTGAGGAGCAGTGGAATGCAGGTAACTGCAATACTGTCCTGACTGGGAAACAGGCATGCCAAACAGAACAATAGAGGAAGTGAATGACCTTCACTACTGCACATTTGATTTTTATTTATTTTATTTTATTTTATTTTTTTCATCTTTTACTTAAGAAACTAATTTTTTCTTTTTTCCTCACTTGATTTTACCTTTTTAATTATTACATTTTTATTTTCAATCAGTATTATTACCTCTACTATTTTACCTTTTTTAAAAACAAGTGTCATTTTATTTTCTCTTTATTTGACTCTGAGATTAGTGTTCTACATTCTATTTTCATCTTTCCTTTAGCATCATTCTACTCTATCTCAACTCTACCTTTATGCCATCACTCTCTTCCTAACTATTCCCCTTTTTATTGTCCTGTTTCTCTTACCCTTCTCCTGCTTTAGATTCTCCCTATTCTTTCTTTTTACCCCCTGTAAAAATATCACCCTACTTATATATCTAATTTCCAATCCCCCACTCCGAGTTCATGCACACCTCTCTTCTCTGTCTTTACTATCCAAAATAATGTTTTTCTCTCTGTCCTTTTGTTGTTGTTTGCTTGAATGTTGATTATATCGATTTTTTATGCTTGTTTCTGAGATGGTTTATTCTTTTTTTGTTTTGGTTTTTTTTTGTTTGCTTTGTTTTTGTTTGTTTTTTGCTTCTGTTTTCCCTTGTTTCGCTTGATATTAGTTGTTGTTTGTAGTTTGTATTCATCTCCAGGTACTTGTTGCTGGCATTTTCTGGGATTAGTGGCTATTCTATTGGAGTTTTCTCCCCATATATATAGTTTGTTCCCCTTTTCATTCTTATTCTCTTTCTTTTCTCTCTTACTTTTTTCCCCCTTTTCCCAATTTCATTTTGGCACTCCTTTCTTTTCTTTTTTTTCTCTTCTACTTTCTCTCCTATACCGTAATTTGCCTTTCTCTGGTGGTCACCTTTATTTGGGGTTATTAATATAGTGAATACATTTCTGTTCAGTGCCTTGTGTGTTGTACCTGGTTGTGTTGTATTTTGTGCCTTTAAATCAATGCAGGAGAGAGAGAGAACTACATAACCAGACACCCAGAGAAGAGAGACCATGTGGAGACAAAGAAACAGCCCACATATGAAAGAAAAGCAAGCATCACCAGAAAAGGAAGTAAACAAAATAGAGGAAAGCAACCTGTCAGAGAAAAAATTCAGAGAAATTGTCATAAGGTGGCTGAAAAGAATGGAAAACAAATTCGACAATATGAGTAAGAACCAAGAAGAAATGAAGAAGAACCAAGAAGAAATGAAAAATGACATCGTGGCTGTAAAGAACTCGATATAAAGCATCAAGAGTAGACTAGAAGAAGCAGAGGACCACATCAGTGAGCTAGAAGACAAGATAGGGAAAAATACCCAAGTAGAGCAGCTTCTAGAAAAAAAACAAAACTTAAAAAGCAAGAGGAGAGCCTAAGGGAACTTTGGGACAACATGAAATAAAACAACATCCGCATAATAGGAGTTCCAGAAGGAGAGAAAACTGAGCAAGGAATAGAAAACCTGTTTGAAGAAATAATGACAGAAAACTTCCCTAATATAGGGAAGAAAAACACCCACACAAATCCAAGAAGCTTACAGAGTCCCAAGCAAAATGAAACCCAAAAGACCAATGGCCAGGCACAGTATAATTAAATTGGCAAACACCAATGACAAAGTAAGAATCTTAAAAGCGGCCAGAAAAAGACAGAAAGTTACCTACAAAGGAACCCCCATCAGACTAGCAACTGATTTCTCAACAGAAACTCATCAGGCCAGAAGGGAATGGAATGAAATATACAAAGCCATGCAAAGGAAGGATCTGAATCCAAGAATACTGTACCCAGCAAGGCTATCAATCAAAATTGAAGGTGAAATCAAAAGCTTCATAGATAAAAAAGGGACTAAGGGAATTTATTACCACCAAACCAGCAATGCAAGAAATGCTAAAGCAAGGGTCCTCAAACTACGGCCTGCAGGCCACATGTGGCCCGCTGAACACATTTATCCAGCCTGCTGTGTGCCGCTGCCTGTCCTGCTTAGCAGCCGACTCGTCCCGGGCCCACAGTGCACACAGCAATTTGTTCATAGTTTATTTTTTTAAACTATAGTCCGGCCCTCCAACAGTCTGAGGGACAGTGAACTGGCCCCCTGTTTAAAAAGTTTGAGGACCCCTGTGTTAAAGGGTCTGCTATCAAAATAAATAAATAAATAGGAAGCAAAGAAGGAACACAGGGGTAAAGAATAAAAATAGCAACGAATAAGTACCTATCAATAATAACTTTAAATGTAAATGGATTAAATGCCCTAATCAAAAGACATAGGGTAACAGATTGGATAAGAAAACATGACCCATATATCTGCTGTCTACAAGAAACCCACCTCAGAAAAAAAGACACACACAGACTAAGTGTCAAGGGATGGAAAAAGGTTTTTCAGGTGAATGGAAATGAAAAAAAAGCTGGGGTAGCAATACTTATACCCGACAGATTAGATCTCAAAGTGAAGGACATAACAAGAGATAAGGAAGGCCACTTCATAATGCTAAAGGGACCAATCCTACAAGAAGAAATAACTCTGGTAAACATATACACACCCAATACAGGAGCACCCAAATACATAAGAAAACTCCTGGAGGATATCAAAGGAGAGATTGACAGCAATACAATCATATTAGGAGACTTTAATACCCCACTATCACCATAGGACAAATCCTCTAAACAAAAAATCAGCAAAGAAACATCAATCCTAAATGACTCACTAGACCAGATGGAATTAATTGACATCTTCAGAACATTTACCCCAAGCCACAGAATATACATTCTTCTCAAGTGCACATGGGTCATTTTCAAAGATAGACCATATGTTGGGTCATAGGAAAAGTCTCTTCAAATTCAAGAAGATAGAAATCATATCAAGCATCTTCTCAGATCACAATGGCATAAAACTGAAATCAACTACAATGCAAATAATCCAAAAAAATCAAACACATGGAGACTAAACAGCATGCTATTAAACAATGACTGGGTTACCAGAGAGATCAAGGAAGAAATAAAAAACATCATGGCAACAAATGACAATGAAAACACAACAATCCAAAATCTACGGGACACAGCGAAAGTAGTCTTGAGAGGGAAGTTCATAGCTCTGCAAGCCCACTGCAAAAAACAAGAAACAATGGTAATGAATTACCTAACCCTACAACTCAAAGAGTTAGAAAGAGAGCATCAAGAAAAGCCCAGTGTAAGCAGAAGGAAGGAAATAATAAAGATCAGAGTAGAGATAAAGGACATTGAGACAAAACAAAACAAAACAAAACATACAAAAGATCAATAAAACCAAGAGCTGGTTCTTTGAAAGGATAAACAAGATTGATGAACCCCTAGCCAAGCTCACCAAGAACCAAAGAGAGAGGACCCAAATAAACAATATCAGAAATGAAAGAGGTGAAATAACAGACCACACCGAAATACAAAGGATTGTTAAAAAATACTATGAACAACTCTATTCCAACAAACTGGACAACCTGGAGGAAATGGATATATTCCTAGAAAAATATAACCTTCCAAACTCAATCAGGAAGAATCTAAACATCTCAATAGGCCAATAACTATGGAATAAATTGAAGCAGTCATCAAAAAGCTTCCAGCAAACAATAGCCCTAGGCCATATGGCTTCACAGGGGAGTTTTACCAAACATTCAAGGAAGAACAAAAACCTGTCCTCCTCAGACCATTCCAAAAAATTCAAGAGGAAGGAACACTTCCAAGCTCATTCTATGAAGCCAGCATCACCCTAATACCAAAACCATATAAAGACAACACAATGAAAGAGAATTACAGGCCAATATTCCTCATGAACATAGATGCCAAAATCCTCAACAAAATTCTAGCAAATCAGATCCAGCACTACAACAGAAAGATCATACACCATGACCAAGTAGGATTTATCCCAGGAATGCAAGGATGGTATAATATCCGCAAATCAATAAACGTGATATATCACATAAACAAATTGAGAGATAAAAATCACATAGTCATATTAATTGATGCAGAAAAAGCATTCTACAGAATTCAACACCCTTTCTTGATAAAAACTCTCAACAAGGTGGGAATAGAAGGATCATACCTCAACATAATAAAAGCTATATATGATAAACCCACAGCTAACATCATATTCAATGGACAAAATCTAAAACCATTTCCCCTAAGAACAGGAATAAGACAGGGATGCCCACTCTTACCACTCCTGTTTGACATAATACTGAAAGTATTAGCCATTGCAATTAGATAAGAAGAAATAAAAGGCATCCAAACTGAAAAAGAAGTAAAGCTGTCCTTATTTGCAGATGAAATGATATTGTACATAAAAAACCCGAAAAGACTCCAACAAAAAACTAATAGACTTACTAAATGAATTCGGCAATGTAGCAGGATACAAAATTAATGCCAAGAAATCTATGGCATTTCTATGCATCAACAGTGAACTTACAGAAAGTGAGACTAAAAAAGCAATCCCATTTACCATTGCACCAAAAAAATTAAGATACCTAGGAATAAACTTAACCAAGGAGTTAAAAGACCTATACGCGGAAAACTACAGGACACTGAAAAAAGAGATAGAGGAAGACGTAAACAGGTGGAAGAACATACCATGTTCATGGATTGGGAGAATCAACATCATTAAAATGTCCATACTACCCAAAGCAATCTATAGATTCAATGCACTCCCCATTAAAATACCAATGGCATATTTCACAGACCTAGAAAGAACTCTCCAGAAAGTTATCTGGAATAAAAAAAGACCCCGAATAGCCACAGCAATCCTGAGAAAGAAGAACAAAGTAGGTGGGATCTCAATACCATATTTCAAGCTGTATTACAAAGCCACTGTTCTCAGAACTGCCTGGTACTGGCACAAGAACAGACATATAGATCAATGGAATAGAATAGAGAACCCAGAAATCACAATGCTCAATTAATATTTGACAAAGGAGGCGTGAACATACAATGGAGTCAAGACAGTCTCTTCAATAAATGGTGTTGGGAAAATTGGACAGATACATGCATAAAAAATGAAACTAGACCAGCAACTGACACCATACACAAAAATAAACTCAAAATGGATCAAGGACTTAAACATACAATGAGAAACCATAAAAATACTAGAGGAATCCACAGGCAGAAAAATCTCTGACATATGCCAAAGCAATTGCTTCACTGATACTGCTCCTAGGGCAAAGGAAACTAAAGAGAAAATAAACAAATGGGACTACATCAAAATAAAAAGCTTTTGCACAGCAAAGGAGACCATCAATAAAACAACAAGAAAGCCCACTGCATGGGAGAACATATTTGCCAATGATATCAATGATAAGGGTTTAATCTCCAACATTTACAGGGAACTCATGCAGCTTAACAAAAAGAAGATAAACAACCCAATCAAAAAATGGGCAACTGATCTAAATAGACACTTTTCGAGAGAAGACAGAAGGAAGGCCAAGAGATATATGAAAATCTGCTCAAAGTCACTAATCATCAGAGAGATGGAAATCAAAACAACAATGCGGTACCATCTCACACCTATCAGAATGGCTATTATCAACAAATCAACAATTGACAAGTGCTGGGGAGGATGCAGAGAAAAAGGAACCCTCATGCACTGCTGGTGGGAATGCAGACTGGTGCAGCCACTGTGGAGAACAGTATGGAGTTTCCTCAAAAAACTAAAAATGGAACTCCCATTTGACCCAGTGATCCCACTTCTAGGAATATATCCCAAGAAACTAGAAACATTAATCAGAAAGGATATATGCACCCCTATGTTCATAGCAGCACAATTCACCATAGCTAAGATTTGGAAACAGCCTAAGTGCCCATCAGCAGATGAGTGGATTAAAAACCTGTGGTACATCTACACAATGGAATACTATTATGCTGTAAAAAAAAAAGGAGTTCTTACCATTCGCAACAACATGGATGGAGATGGAGAGCATTATGCTAAGTGAAATAAGCCAGTCGGAGAAAGATAAATATCACATGATCTCACTCATTTGTGGAATATAATGAACAACATAAAGTTATGAACAGAAATAGAGTCAGAGACATAGAAGCATTGAACAGACCATCCAACCTAAGAGGGAAGGCAAGAGAGGGAGGGGAGGAGGGGTAAGAGATCAACCATTGTACTTATATGCATGCATATGACCAATGGACACAGACAGTAGTGGGGTGAGGGCATGTGTTGGGTCGTGGAAAAAGGAGAATTATGTAATACTTTAACCAATAAAGAATTTAAATGTAAAAAAAAAAATTCTGCTAAGAATGGATCAGGTGTATTAAATTAAACTTTTATTGTTTAATTATAAACAAACAAACAAACATCAAATTGGAATAAGCCTTCTTCCGTAAGCTGGGATTGTAAATAAGGTTAAGGATGGTGGCATCATATCTTTATGTTACTAACTTTTTTTTTTTATTGTTGTGCTTCTTTTTTTTTTTTTATTGTTTAAAGTATTACAAATAGTAGTACATATGTCTTTTTTTTTTCCCATTGACCTCCCCCCAGCTTCCCCTACCCCTCAGTACATGCCTTCACCTGCCCACCCTTCTCCCTCCCAGTGTCTTGTATCCATTGATTATGCTTATATGCATGCGTACAAGTCCTTCAGTTGATCTCTTACAGCCCCCCTCCCCCAACCTCCCCTGCCTTCCCATTGTAGTTTAACAGTCTGTTCAATATTTCTTTGTCTCTGTATCTTTTTCCCACCATTTCTTTCCTTTAAAAATTTTTGCTTCTGCAGACTAGAAATAAACATATAATAACAAAACAACAGCAACAAAAAATGTTTGAGTCCCAATTTCAATGTTCAACAGTTCTGAGTCCCCGTTTCAATGTCTAAGAGTTCCTTATGTGTACATGTCAGCAATGATATCTGGATGGTGGGCACATGGTGGCAATGCAGGTCCGACCCTCTCTGGTTTGGTCCTAGGTAACCTGCAGCAGTGCACAGCTGCTGACTGCTCCCGTGGCAAGGCGTTGTCAGCGTCTTCCATCTCTGGACTGTTTTTCCTCTTGTTTTCATGGTTGGAGCAGACCTGTCAATTCCTCTCTGTTGCAGGAATCCACATGGTCTTGGAGTTGTTTTCTGAAGATATACAAACATATTCTCGACCAAAAGTTAATAAAGGAATCCTTTCTATATAATTGATTTGGGATCCTTTTTATTTTTGCCCAAACGATTTACCTTTGTCTTATTTAGACACCATGTGTATTTTTCATGGGTGTCTTACTGTTAGCATTACAAATGAAATCTAAACCATACTAGTGGTCACCATAACCTTATGAGAAATTGTTTCATGTGAAAAAGATTTTTAAATGAAACTCTCTGTAGCCTGAAAATTATTTTGGATGGAAACAAAGAAGTTTCCTTCAAAAGTCATAAGGATTGTAATTGGAAGTCAATATATTAGACCTCTTGAACTAAAATAAGTAATTTGTGTTTTTACCTCCCTGACAAAGTTTATATAAAGTTACAAAAAGAAATTGACAGCCAGTTTTAAGTGGAATTGCCAGGGCCTAGAGCAAAGAATATCCTTACATGATATTATTCTACAATGTCTTTATAATTTTAGATATTTTACAACAGCATATTGTACAATTATCCCAAACAAACTTACAAACGAATTCTTTGAATGGTTGGCAGTAATTAAAAAAAAAAAAAAAAGGACATGAAAGGATTTAATCCCTTTCAGAAGGAATTAAGGCACTGGGAAGGCACTTGAGCATCCTATATTGGCCCCTCTTGCCTTTTGTGCCAAGAGGGACCCTCTTCTCACAATCCAATTGTCCTCAGCTATTGCCTGAGCTTTCTGTTCATGCTGAGCTTGAAGCCTCGTGGTGGCTGGTACCATGGATCTATCTCACGCCCTATCGGGTGAGCTGGGCCCTCGCTGGAGAAGAAACCCGAGTTCCCCAAGATATGTGATCAGCACTGGGACCCTGCCAGCAGGCCAGGGACTCCCAAGGCAGGAGCTGGGCATGGAGGCCATGGAGCCATAGGCTACCAAGGGGACAGAACTGAACCTCACATCACCCTGCTTGGCCCCTGAGGATGGCTGGTTAGCCAGAGATGGGTAAGATTCCTCAGGGAAGGAACAACCTAAGATAGGCACAGTCGCAGAGGGACCATCAGGAGAGAACTTGGGGGGCAATAGAAGTGGAGCACAGACCCTCACCCCCCAGCATTGCAGGGGCTTGAACCCTCACTCCTTCTGAGGGAGGTCTCCTGCCCCCCTGGCTGCTTTGCGCTTCCCACACCCAGCTCAGATTGGGACCCAGGCAACAGAAAGAGACTTGGCCCAGCTCAGATTGGGACCCAGGTAACAGACAAGAGACTTGGCCGACAGCAGCTGCCCTATATCTAAATTCAGCCTAGCATCAGGAATGCTCAGGGCCTACTCAAGAATGCAAATAATCCTTCCCACTAATATTTACAGGGTAAACTAAGATTGTTGGTAGAATATTAAATTTGACAGTAAAATAGTAATCAAGTTTTCAGATTAATTTAAACAGGCTAATTGAAATAAGTGAATATTCAAGTAAATTCAATTGTACTGGACAAAAGCTGTTCTTAAAGTAATAACTACAATTTCTATTGGTAGTTCATCTCATGGTAAAATTCCTGAATATGCAATGAACCTAATGCAGTCATATTTTTGGGCAAAAAAAAATATTTAATTTAAATTTATTAAGATTTCATTATTTAATTTACAAAAACCTCCATTAATCAAAAAAAGGGGGGGATAGTAGGGTAATATCATGTAAGGAAAAATATCCTATAAGTAAATTACATCTAGAAAATTTTTACTTTACAAAATTAATTTTCATTTGTAATGCTATATTACTAACTTTTGTATGGCCACAAAAATTTGGCTGAATATGGCTTTTCATTTTTTATTAATTGTCACCTGAGGATATTTTTCCATTGATTTTTTTAGAAAGAGTGGACGGAGGTGTGAGAAAGAGGGGGAGGAGAAGGGGGAAGAGAAAGAGAGAGAGAGAGAGAGAGAGAGAGAGAGAGAGAGAGAGAGAGAGAGAGAGAGAGAGAGAAACATAGCTTTGAGAGACACATTGATTAATTGCCTCCAGCATGCACCCTGACAGGGAGGGGCCAGGACTGAACCTGCAACCCAGGAGGTGTCCTTGCCCAGAAATTGAACCTGAGACACTTTTGTGCATGGGCTGATGCTCTAACCAGTGTGAACTTTCTAAATATAACAAAATTACGTGAAAAACAATGTGTTCTTCCCTTAATTGGATTATCTGATGTGCAAATCACTATAGTTGAATGATGCAATGGGGCATAAGGACAATGAGTCAGATAATAAATTGAGTATAACTCTTAACTATATCACTATGAACCAAAATATATACATTTGATGGCCATGATTGCACACCAATGTTTAAACCCAATGTAGAAAAGGTATGTCAACTTCCCTCAACAGCCTGTTACAGTCTGTGTCTGGCATCATATTATATATATCTACTTGTGCTTTCAGTATGGAAAGCCAATATTTAAAGGAAAGGTCATCATCATTATTAAGTTTTATAAAAAAATCAGTACATATCAGTATCTATTTAATAATGGGGACATCATGAATGTCAAACTTAACACACTTTGCAGACTAATTCCTCCTAAAGTGTATCTTTGTCTCAAGTTGAAGTCAGTACTGGAAACTTTATATTACCTGCTCTGCCTGAAAGCATTAAAAAGTATTTCTAAGATAGGTAGGCTAAAAAATTAGTGACCTTTTATAACCTTGTGCAATTTTGGATTCAATTTCAAAGCTGATAATAGTTAAGCCTTACAATATTGGCACTGGCCTGAATTAAGCAAGGTGGTCATTTTTAAAAAATTTATTTTTATTGTTGAAAGTAATACCTATGCCCCATCTTCTTTTCCCCATTGACTCCCTCCACCCTAAACCCCCAGACCTTCACCACACTATTGTCTGTGTCCATGGGTTATACATATATGCATATAAGTTCTTTGGTTAATCTTTTCTTCCTCCCTCCCCACTTCCCTCTGAGATACCTTAGTCTGGTACATGCAAAAGAATCATTTTAACTATGTACATTTTTTGTTGACTTCAGGATGAAATAAGCATTAATGTCGTGTTTCTGTTTACAAGTTTGGAAGGTATATGTGTGTTGAATACATTCGTAGGTATATCAAGAGAGCATTTTTTCCCACATTTCTTTTAGTTCTGGAATTTCTAAAATGGCTGTATGTTATGCATTTTCCCCCCAGAAACTAACAAAATAATTTAGTAATTTCTGCATTACTACAATTACCATACTTCAAGTACAGTGATAACTTGGAATAGGTTGTTTCTTTTTGTATTATATATTTAAATTAAAAATAGGAAGATATGTTTCTACTAATGAATTTCATAGGGCTTTTTAAATAGTATGTCTCTTAGGAGATTAACTCACTTGGTGTGAAGACTCCTAGGTGGTACTTGTGCACCTGATTAATTCATAAATGGCACTGAGGGCTGCACATTGGCCCAATTCTAGTTAAATCATAGTAGGCAGCTAGTCCTCTGTAGGATGCGTTGTAAATTTGCTCTTATTATACACCTAATTACAGCATTCTACACAAGTGTGATTCTTTTTATAAATTATAACTGAGATGTCCATTTTAGAAGATAGAGATTGAGGTTCATTAAAATGGCTTTAATTCATATGATTGTGATGGGACAATGACTGTGACTTAACAGAAAATTATCCTGAAATTCTAAGAACATACATGTAAACTATGGAGAAGTTAAAATACAATGATTTGCTAAATTAATTTTGGGTTATAAATCATAATTAAGGAACAACAATAGGAATACAAGAGAGAAAAACACCTGAAAGTATAGATGTAGTAGTTTTGAGGCCAGTAATCAAATAAAAATTATGTGTGTTAGAGCACAGTACTTAACCTTTCTATGCTTGTAGGCTTCATGGAGGTAGTAATTCAACCTTTATGATTGAGTGTGAGAAATGAGTTAATTGAGTATAAAATGCTTAATATAGGGCCTAACACATAGTAAGTTCTTACATGAGTTCTTCCATAGAGCTTTTCCCCTTAATCTACCCAGTGTAACTCTCACCTAAGTAAGATGTACTGCTTTCCAGTTTTGCTTTAACCAAAATTAGTTTCCACTGATGCCTTTCTTCCTATCTTTTGACATTGCTTCTTTCAATGTTTTTCTAGTTGGGAGGAATTTCCCCTTTAAAATGGAAAGACAAGATGTATTATAATTTCATTAAAAACAAATTTGGATAAGTGATAAAATTTTAATGATTTATAAGTGAAAAAAAATTGGCCCAGTATAAACAAACTATGTAACAAGCTATTCTACTCCAAATATGCCTTTTATACTTTCTCCCTGGTCTATGAAAGCAATAGTGTTTAACACTATCTACAGATAAATGTTCAAGTATCATCTGAATCCCATCATTGTTTCTGTGGATATGCAAGTTCTACCTTTATAGGTTGGTGATTCTATTAAGCTGAATCTACCATTTAACTGATCCAACTAGCAAATCGGGTTTATTGTTATTATTTGTTGGTTCCTATGATGTCCATAGCAGGTCCAAGAACTTAAGCTGGAGGTTACCACTTCAATATGGTCTTTTCCTTTAATCCAGGATCCTCAAAATGTTAAGAATATTAAAGAAAGGTAGCTGTATGCATATTATCAATGTTTTTAATTAAATAAGAAGGAAAATGAAACTCAAGTGAATTAATAGGATTTTCACAAATTTGACTAGTTAATAGTGTGGCTAGAACGCATGGCTTGTGATTCTTAGATACTTTTGCTTCCATTCTGCATTTTACCATAAAGCACAAGAGAAAAAAAAGGAACAATGAAAAGATAAAACTATAAATGTGAAAACATATTGTGATTATCAGTCTAACACTTTTTTCTTTTAATGTACAAATCATACAGGCATAAAGAATTTGAAACTCTTATGATCTTTCCATTTGACATTGCTGATTTTTTTCAAGTCTGCTTTAAACAATTTATACATTTTGTGCTGATTTATATCGTCTAATGGGCATAACAAATTTTTCCTAGAAAAAGATGTTCTAATTTTTAGTAATTCAGAGCCTCTCACTTATAAAATTATCCTGTTTATAAAACATAATTACCCAACAATTTAAAATGCTTTGGATGTGTGCCATTTGACATGTTTTTCCCCCCACATTTTAGACCAAAAAATAGGGAAACTTGATCATGTACTAAAGCTGTTCTGACCCCAGTCAAAATTAAATAAAGAATTAAGTGGTTACATGTGTTGCTAAGATTAAAAATTCCATTAAGTTTGAATCAGCAGAATGATGCTCTAATCTCTGATTGGACAAAGAAGTACATGGTGTTGAGACTAAGTAGCATACCTTACATTATGGTTCCTTGAAATACGGTTGATTCACTGTGATATAGTGCTATTGGTGGTCAGATTGGTGAAAAGACAGATTAAGGAGGAATCTGATTATATTTTATAAAAGATAAAAGAGAATTGCTTCTGTTGCTGTTCTATCCATACCATTAACTACTTATAATAGTTATAATTATTACAATAGCTAGAATTTGCTCCACATATCTTGCTATTTAGCCTGACAATTGGATACATATTCAGATTAAGCATAAGCAGAATAAGTAGAATTGTAGAAAGTTTGAATTACAAGTGAATAGAACAAATACACTTATAAAATAAAATTTTCTTATTTACTTCTCAAATAGTTTAACATGGTAGGATATATATATATTACTTCAGAATTTTATCCCTAACAGTCATATTGCCTTTATAAATAACTCCTGTGAGATTTTAATTGCATATATATATATATATATATATATATATATATATATATGTAATCTACACCACCACAAGATGAAAAAATTACAGGGTTTTCTTTTTTTTTAGTGGGTGGTGGATAAAAGGAGTGATTGAGATTCTAATAAATTACCAAAACATTTATTTTTTACAAAGTCTTTCAAGCTATATAAAATTCATCCTTGGAGCTTGAATAAAAACATGCCAAGATTTTTTTCTTTAGTTTTTTTTTAAATAAAGCTATATTGGATCTGAAATTAATGTCCAAAATTAAAGTAGGTTAGTATTTGAACATATGAGTTAAATATAGTATATTATCAATTAACTTTACTAGTTTCTTTTACTTCTAAGGTTTTTGTTTTTACTTTTATGGATTGGCCTTAGATAACCATGCAAAATCCCTTGGATTTAATACAGTGCACAAGAGATGATATTATGTGTTTTAGGTCTCTCATGAGATGGGGTAGAATGATAGAAGTAGCTGAGCATTAACCAATGAACCTGAAGGGTTTGGGACTGCGATTAAAAGAAAAGAGAATGCATGGTGATTGGAGGGCATGAATACAGTAAAATCGGGTGTCAAAAATGAATACTTTATGGGAATTACACAAATTAGAGGAAGTTGGAGGATAGTGATGGTCAAGTTAACTCCTCCTAACTTTCCTGAATTTGGATTACTCATGGAGAGATGGGATGAAACATGGGAAAAGGCAATATAATCTTAAAATGGAGAATTTAAACTGAGGGGCCAAATACACCTTAAAATGACATGATTGTGTAAAAATTAAGGGCCCTGAGCTAAGTTAAATTATAGAAAATAGCAAAATGATATATTTTGGATATATGAGGTTATGCTTATAGAATCATACTTTGTCTCTGATATAAACATTTAGAGAAATTATTTTAAAAGCTTTAATTCTCAGAATATCTTGGCTTGACTTTTAGATTCAACCTAAGCAAATAATATTATTCTGTCTGAAACTTATTTGACCTAGAAAATTAAAACAAATTATTTTTCCCCTCCAGCTTCAAGTTTTTAATCCAAACCACACTCATTATGAATAAGTCAAGCGTCAAAAATTCAGATAAAGCCTTGCAATCTAAACACACTAATGATTTACAGCAAGGGACTATGAATCTTGAATTTAGCAACAGTAAGTTTGGAATTAAAGTCATTATCTAGAGCAATTAAGGGCAGCCTCCCTGGCTTCATCTGTATCTTCCTCCAGGATAATTTTGTAGAAGGAGTTGGAAGCATGCTTGAAAAAGGATCTTTTACATTGGAATTTTTTATTTTCTTGTTGAATGGTAATCTGAAAGCCACCAGAGCCTCCTCCAATGAGTATTTTTACAAGTGTATCTGTGCCAATTAATAACCTAAATATGACCTAACTAGAGGCCCAATGCAGGAAATTCATGCACTGGGGGGGAGGGGGTTCCTCAGCCTGGCCTGTGCCCTCTCGCAATCTCGGAGCCCTCGGGGGATGTCTGAATGATGATGCAGGGAGAGGGCCTAAGCCATCAGTTGGACATCCTTAGCACTGCTGCAGAGGTGGGAGAGGCTCCAGCCACCGCCGCTGCTCTCTCCAGCTGTAAGCCTTGCTTCTGGCTGAGCAGCACTCCCCCTGTGGGTGCACACTGACCACCAGGGGGCAGCTCCTGCATTGAGCATCTGCTTACTGGTGGTCAGTGCACGTCATAGCAAGTGATCTTTCAGCCTTTGGTCGATTTGCAATTAGCCTTTTATTATATAGGATTAGAGCCCTGGTGCACAAAATTTGTGCATGGGGGTGGGAGGAGGGTGTCTCTCAGCCCTGTCTGCACCGTCTCCAATTTGGGACCCTTTGAGGGATGTATGACTGCCCGTTTAGGCCTGATCCTGGTGGGATCGAGCCTAAACGGGCAGTCGGACATCCCTCTCACAATCCAGGACTGCTGGCTCCCAACTGCTTGCCTGCCTGCCTTTCTGATTGCCCCTAACTGCTTCTGCCTGCCAGCCTGATCACCCCCTAACCGCTCCCCTGACAGCCTGATTGCTGCCAACTGCCCTCCCCTGCAGTCCTAGTTCCCCCAACTGCCCTTACCTGCAGGCCTGGTCACCCTCAACTTCCCGCCTCTGCCAGCCTGGTCACCCCTAACTGCCCTCCCCTGCAGGCTTGATTGCCCCCAACTGCCCTCCCTTAGAGGCCTGGGTCCTCCCAACAGCCCTCCCCTGCTGGCCATCTTGTGGCGGACATCTTATGTCCACATGGGGGCAGCCATCTTTGACCACATGGGGGCAGCAATCCTGTGTGTTAGGGTGATGGTCAATCTGCATATTACTCTTTTATTAGATAGGATAGAGGCCTGGTGCATGGGTGAGGGCCAGCTGGTTTGCCCTGAAGGGTGTCCTGAATCAGGGTGGGGGTTCCCTTGGGGCGTGGGGCAGCCTGGGCGAGGGGCTTGTAGTGGTTTGCAGGCTGGCCACACCCCCCGACCACCCAAGCAGAGGCCCTGGTATCTGGGATTTATTTACCTTCTACAATTGAAACTTTGTAGCCTTGAGCAGAGCCTAGCCTTCTGCTAGCTCCATGGTGGCAGCCATTACTGTTGGGATTTATTTATCTTCTATAATTGAAACTGTAGCCTTAAATGGAGGCCAAGGCAGGCCAGGGCTGCAGAAGCTTGGCTTCCTCCATCGCCGGGGGCAACCCTAGCCTCCTGCTCTCTCTAGCTCTGTGGCTGCCACCATTTTTGTTGGGATTTATTTATCTTCTATAATTGAAACTTTGTAGCCTGAAGTGTAGGCCTGGGTTGGCCAAGGGGTGTAGAAAGCTTGGCTTCCTCCATTGCCGGGGAAACCCAAGCCTCCCTCCTGCTCTCTCCATGGCTGCAGCCATCTTGGTTGGGTTAATTTGTATATTCGCTCCTGTTTGGCTGGTGGGTGTGGCTTGTGGGTATAGTGTAGTGATGGTTAATTTGCATATTACTCTTTTATTAGTTAGGATAGCTCTACTGAAGTTTAGACTGAATGCTACCATAAAGAGGTACTGCATTAAACATATTTGCATATGGCATTTTACCATTCTGAAAATTTATGAATTTTAACAAAGTTGCTTAAGTTTCATAGTCCACAGTTATAATGGTTTATATTTCAGGGATATTATTTAAAGATAATTTAAATTATATAAAAACACTAAGGAGCAGAATTTATATCTTCATTTTCCCCATTACTTTTTATATGTTGAGTATTCATTTCACCACAATAAAAAAAACATTGAATTGTTTAAAATGAAAATTACACGTAGTTTGTAAATTAGTATATGTACAAAAGTATCCTCATGATACTTGATGATTTTTCAAAAGAAAAACAAACTATGGAGTGATATATACTTTGGTCTAGCATTATAACTATTAAATAGTTGTTTTTAAGGCAGAACAATGACAACAAAAATAATATTATGTAATTGTAGTGAATGAAAATTATGGTGATCATAACTAGGTTCCAAATGAAGAAAATACATCTAGTTCCATGTAACAATAAGTAATAACTTTATACATTGAAATTACCTTAAAATGCAAAATAGAAAGTAAAATTTTGGAAATAATTTAATGCATTTTCTAAATTGGATAATGCCAGCAATTTTCCCTCATTGTCTTCTTATGGGAAAAATACTACCAACTGCTTTTTTAATTTTGTTTTTTTCCAATTCCATTGAACACAACTTTTTTGCTGGGTATAGAATAGTCAACAAGAGGCATTAGCTGTTCTCAAATATTTAAAAATTAATAAGGAAGATTATTTGTTTGCTCATTTCTACTTGCTCCAAAATGTGCCAAAATAATTTGATAGCCTTAAAAACACATTATAACAGCATAACATGAATAAAAAACAGGTAATAATGATGAAGTGGAGAATAAACAAAAATCAATAAATGAAATGTAATTAAAAATAAGATTAAACAATTATACGCATTCAATGAAATATTGAATACTTTTGGTAAGATGTATAAACTGATAAAATACAGTGTATAATTAAGTATAGCAATAAAAATGCAAAGTAGAGCTGCAACTTATGGAAGGATCATGGAATGCATAACTCGGTAGCTATATTTTTTGAGGTTTTAACTAATTCAAATATTTAGCTAAGTGATAGCTGGGCTCACTTTTGAAGGAATTAGAGGAAAAACAGACACATGGAGCAGGGATGGAATAACATGTAAAGTTGTGTAGGCATGAAATATGGTATAGAACAGAGTAGTGTATTTGGGAAATCAAATGTTGCATCATAAAGTAGAAGAAAGGACAGGTAGGGTCATTGATGAGTGTGGAGCTGGCCAGATATACAGTACATAACTAGGAAAGTATGGATAAGAGAAACCTCTTAGGAATTTAAAAGGGAGGCAGGGGAAAGGGGTAGGTGGGGCAGTGATTAGCCAGGGAACTTATACTCATATATGCATAGCCCATGGACTCAGAAAATAGAGAGGTGAAGGCCTGGGAAGGGTAGGTGCAGAATAGAGGGGGTCAATGGGCACATCTGTAACATTTGTAACATACAAAGGGCACATCTGTAACATTTTCAACAATAAAGATTTTAAAAAAGAGAAACCTCAATCACCCAGTTTGAGTTGATGATTCAGTTGAACAATTTTGAAGGGAAGTTATGAATTACTATTATTTTCAAGTTTTTATTGTGAAAATAAACATATAAAGAGTAGAGAGAATAGTATAGTGAACCTAACCCCCTATATTATTGAAGATAGTGTTGTTTTATTTAAATTTTTACCAACCACTGTTTGCCTCACCCCAACACTACCACTTGAATATTTTGAATCAAATTCCAGACATTATATAATTTCATCAGTAAACAGTTCAGTGTGTATCTCATAAGATAAGATCTTACCAAAAACATAACTGGAACACACAAGAAGCATTAACAGTAATCCTTTAAGAGTCTCCAACACCTAATTAATATTATAATTTTCCTGATTATTCTAAAAAGTCTTAGGAATCAAATATTGAAGATACTTCCCTCCCCCCCAGTTTTATCTGCATATCTACACTAATAAAAGAGAAACATGCAAATTAACCATCACTCCCTTGCACCAAACCATGCCCACCAGCCAATCAGAGTGAGTATGCAAATTAACCCAGCAAAGATGGAAGGTAAATTTGCATATGCAGGTCAGGCGGGCAGCCCATGGCCTGCCCCTGGGGGTCCAGGTCCATCAGGCCGGGGGAGGCCTGGTGGGCACCACTGGCAAGGTACCAGTCCATTGGGACCCTGGGAGGCTGGGTGGGCAGTGCCAGATGCCACCCGTGGGGTCTGGGTCCATCGCACACCCAGGGAAGGGCAGCTGCCTGCCTAGCCACACCTGTAGAGCCCTGGGAACATCACCGCCCTGGGGAGAAGCAGCTGGGCCTGCTTAGCCACTCCCATGGGGCCCCGTGAACATCACAGCCCACGGGAGGCATGGCCGGCCCACCTAGCCACTCCCGTGGGGCCCTGTGAACATCACTGCCCCAGGGAAGTGCAGCCGGCCAGCCTAGCCACGCCTGCAGGCCCTGGGAACATCACTGCCCCAGGTAGGCATGGCTGGGCCTGTTTAGCCACCCCGTGGGGCCCGTGAACATCACAGGCATGGGGTTGCTGAGACCCAGACAGGGCCTCTGGCCACAGATTCACAGCTTTGTGGATACTGACTCTACCAGGCCACAGGGCGCCTGTTCAAGATGTGACACAGAGTGGAGGTGCGGGAGGAAATCCAGAGAATGGGATGTGGTGGTTCAAGACTCACTTCCTTTGGGCTTTGTCCTTCTTGGTCTTGGTTCTTTTCTTTCGGGCCTGGAGCCCAAGCACTGCAGGAGAGAGGGATGGATGAAGGCCGAATGTGGAAGAAGAGGCACGAGTCCTGACGCAGGGCGGCCTGAGGGGCAGCTCCAGGACGAGTGCCACAGCTTTGGCAAAGTGTCTGGCCAAGGAGGCGGGTGTTCCAAGGGGCGCCGAGCAGCACCTCACCATCCCTCTACGAGGACACCCCACACAAGTGCTGCCTTCACCAGCAGGCTCTGGGTGACATCTGCTACCACAACCTCTAACATTCTGGACAAAGAACTGACCCTGTGCTCCTCTGGGTACCAGGCTTGCTAGGAATGTGCTGTCACCAATGTCATAGATCAAAGGCAAAAACCTGGCAAGGCTGTACCAGAGGGGGCTCGGCCTGGGGCAGGGGACCACCAGGCAGGGATCTGCCTCACCTGCAGAGAGAGAGGTTCTGCAGTGGCCCCAAGATGTGGGTGGGCCCGGCCAGGGATCAAGGGGCATGGGAGGACACCCGGGGTGGAGGGGCAAGGACCCACAGCCCTGAGGCGGGGATTGAGGGGAGGTACCACCTCAGTGGAGGGATACCACACTGCAGGGTACCGGACTGACTGACGTGATTCAGAGAAGCTCCCAGTGCTAACCAGCGTGTCTCAATGCCTTCACTGAGCTTTGATGGCCAATTGAAATACTATATAAGGAAAATGAGGGAAGAAGTGAGAAAGAAAAGGAAAGGGAAACAACTCAAAAGAAAGACTCGAAGGAACCTGTAAACCCATTGTCACTTAAATAGGGAATATATTCAGTAGTGTTGTAATGATGGTATGATGCCAGGTGGGTACTGGAAATATCGGGGAACACTTTGTAAAGTATATGATTGTCTAACCACTATTCTGTAACTAATATAAAATCTGAAATCAATACAAAATAATATTGAATGTAAAGAAATGAAAATTGGAGTGAAATTTTTATAAATTTCAAAGTTTAAATAAAGGTTGTAAAGGAAGGGGGAGAATAAAAATAGTGTTTTTCATTTTACCACTTTATTGTTTTTTCAGTACATGAAAAAGACAGTTGTCTTTATATGGTGCTTTTATACTTTTATAAGTCATTATCTCATTTTAATTTCAGGGCAACTTAAAGACAAGATAATTATTCCCTCCACTATTCAAAGAAAGGTAATCTTGGTGTCTGGTCCCAATGATTCAATCGTCAAGCCCTTATTATAAAGCAGGGTTAGTAAAATTTTCTGTGAAGGGTCATATTTACACTAATAAAAGTCTTGGGGGTGATCAGGCCAGCAGGAAAGGGTAGTTGGGGGCAATCAGGCTGGCAGAGGAGCAGTTAGGTGTCAATCAGGCCAACAAGGGAGCAGTTAGGGGGCAATCAGGCAGGCAGGCGAGCAGTTAGAAGCCAGCAGTCCCAGACTGTGAGAGTGATGTCCATCTGCAGGTTTAAGCCCGATTCCACAGTCAAACATCCCCCAAGGGGTCCCAGATTGGAGAGGGAGCAGCTGGGCTGAGGGACACCCTCCCCAGTGCACTAATTTCATGCACCGGGCCTCTAGTTTTATATAAAAGTTCATTTTTCCATTAAACTAATCAAAATATTATTATAACATTAATGGATATTTCAAATAATAGTGGATTATAACAAAAGTCTTAAACTATTTAAATTCTAGGACACAGGATTCAGTTGTCAACAGCTAGTATCAGGTGAATTACTATGGAGTCCATATATATCATATATCTATATGTATATGTAAAAGCCTAAGGCTGACCATTTGACCGTTCAACCGGTAGCTATGACACACACTGACCACCAGGGGGCAGATGCTTAACACAGAAGCTGCCAAGCTGCAGTGACTTGGCAGCTGCAATTCTTGGGTGACACACCCAGAACCAAAGAGGAGGGAGCCCAATTGCAGGGTGCATCACCTGAGAACCACCCTCTCACAATCCAGGATTCCTCGGGGGATGTCGGAGAGCTAGTTTCAGCCTGATTCCCCGCTGGCCAGGCTGAGGGACCCAAAGTGGCAGAATACAGCAAAACTCAATTTCCAAAGATTAGTAAAAGGTCTTTTCACAAGTGATTTTATTACTTTATGGAGATCTGGAAACTGCTTAATAGTTTAGGTAGCTATAAGAAATAAATGCAATAATAACTAAATATAAACTAAACAAAAATACATTTCCAATACCAAATTTTTAAGTATTCTGTATTCTGTCATTTGTTACACCACAAATAGCTATACACAGAGCCACAGTTCAACATATCATTTTTTGCTAACATAAATAAAGTTTAGGGTACCTCTCTTCAAATCAACCAGACTGGGCCATGTGTTATAAATGACAGATGATAGATGATAGATAGATAGATAGATAGATAGATAGATAGATAGATAGATGATAGATAGATAGATGATAGGCAGATAGATAGATACTAGTAGGTAGATAGATAGATAGATGATAGCTAGAGACTAATTGAAGAGTTATAGTTGGATATAAACAAATGTTGGAAACAAACTATAGATGGCTAGGAAGACTTAAGCTGGAAAGAACAAACTAGTTCTTTCCTAATAAATTCTACCTAATAAAACTGAATTCAGCATATATATTTCATTAAAAAAGAAAACTTTTTCACTATTTGTAATACTTATACTAGTATTCTTAGACAATCTTATTTGAGTTTCAGTAAGTCTGCAAGTGGTTTCCTAACTTACAAGAGAAAGTGCCCATTAAGCAACAACAAATGGAAAAATAAAAACAAACTGTGCAGGGGAAAAAATGAGAATCAACATACAGTTTATTTGCAAAGAAAAATATTTTCAACTACAATTGTTGCACCTGCTAACTACCAAGAATCTTTTCCTATATCAAAGGTAAAAGTTATTTTTTAATGTGTTCATTTTTAAGAAAGATTTTTCAGCTCAAATAGGTTTGTTGGGCAAGGAGTTACTTAGTAGCCAAAAATGGCCTATTCTGCTTTTGAAATAATTCTTCAAAACACAAAGTTCTTCATCAAGGACAGCATAAAAAGAAATATTAGCACATCAGTAAGTCAAAGTGTACAAATCCTTTGTGACTATAAATCCCTTCATTGTACTGTACAATGGCCAGCAATACTAAACACAAGGTAAACAGTTGTTCCCAATTGTAGAAGCCTGAAGAGGTCAGTATAGTGACAGCTACAAGACATTGCATCAGTAGGTTGATCAGTGCTGAAGGTGGGCCATTAGATCAAATGCCTTCTATTTGTACATACCAACATCTTAAATAATAAAACAAAATTTATAATAAGTATGATAGAATACCCTTTAAATAATTTGCCTTTATAATTAAGAAAATCACTATTTGGGAAAGTCATTGTTTTTAAATGGTGGGGAAGCAGAATAAAAATTAAATTTAACATAATGTCCACTTCTTATAAAAAAATGTCCTTTGTATATGTGAAGAATTGAAAGTGTTCTTTTCCTTTGAACTGGGGATGATGCTCCTCATACTTGATTCACCAGCTTCTGCAACTGTCAATGAATCTCATTATTGACTTGGGTGAAGCTATGCATTTTTTTAACATCTATGTATATAAAAGACTAAGTGACCGAATCACCAAATGACTGGTCACTATGATATGCACTAACCACCAGGGGGCAGATGCTCAACACAGGGGCTGCCCCCTGGTGGTCAGTGCACTCCCACAGCAGGAGCACCACTCAACTGACCAATGGGCGTCAGGCACCTGGCTCAAAGCTAGTGAGTGCCACTGTGGTGGCACAAGCCTCTCCGTCAGGCATCCACCTGTGTGCCCCTCCCCTCTCTGGACCAGGACCTTGGCGGTGGTGGCAGGCGCAGCGGGGCCATGGTGAGCGGGAGTGGCGCAGGGCCCAGCCCAAGCTAGGGCTCCTTCCAGGCTGCCTACCACTTCACACACTATTGCATCCCTCAGGTTTTGGCCAGTCTCCTCAGGTCAGGCCTAGGGACCCCACCGGTGCATGAATCCAGGCCTCTAGTTGATATATAAGTGAAATTTTCTTATATTTATTAAATGTAAAGGTTATTTACATACAGTTCAATGTAAAGATTATTCCAAATGCAACAGCAGTTCTCATGTACAATTTACAACTTTCTACACATACCTATACTAATAAAAGCTTCGGTGGCACTCATGCATGATGTCGTCACAAGATGGCTGTCACAAGATGGCCATGCACACAGTGGAGGTAGGGCCTGGCGGCCACTCCGTGCAGTGAGACTGGGGGTCCCACGGCTCTATGTGTCCCGGCGTCTCCATCACCTCACACAGAGGATGGGGTCATGATGGATGAGGTGGGTCGCAGCAGACAGAAGCAGTTAGGGGCAAATCAGGCAGGTAGGCAGGTGAACCGTTAGGAGCCAGCCAATGGTTAGGTTCCCAGATTGTGAGAAGGATGTCCGACTTCTGGCTAAACCGGCAGTCGGACATCCCCTGAGGGGTCCTAGATTGGAGAGGATCCAGGCTGGGCTGAGGGACAACCCCACCCCCCCGAACACAAATTTCGCGCACCGGGCCACTAGTCCTATATAATAAAAACCTAAAATGCAAATCAATCTAACATCAGAATGACCAGTGGAACAACTGGTCGCTATGACATGCACTGACCACCAGGGGTCAGATGCTCAACACAGGAGCTGCACCAAGCCTGCAGGCCCCAAGCCAGCCAAGGTGGGTGCCAGCGGAGGCAACCTAATTGTCCTGCCGGTCACCCCACAGATTTGCCCTGATTGTCAGCCAGGCGTAGGGACCCTACTTGTGCAGAATTTCATGCACCAAGCTTCTAGAATTGAAGATAAGGATTTAAACTTGAACACGTAAATGTATACAGACCTGTTTGTTTTCCTAAACTTACAAAAACATTTGTACAATTTGTTTTTTATAAAAGTGAAGAATTGACAGATTTTAGAAACAGCCCTCTGATATTCAGAAGCTGTCTTCTCCATGACATTTGCAATGAAATTGAGGTACAATCTTCTCTAGGAGTGAGAAGTTAATCAACTTCAATAGATCTTCTGCTTATGACATATATGAAACAGAGAATATAAACACATGTCGTAGGCTTATTTTGGCTCCAGGTAAGCTGATACCATCAAACTAATTTAGTTAAGAATTTGCAGACATGGTTTCAGTTACATATCTTTGCTGCAAACCAGAAGGTTAAAGAAAAGTTAGATAAAATGAACACTGGGTGTTTTATTGGGGAGAGCATTATCTGAATAAGTTCCTCATCATCCTATTTAATAAAAAGGTAATATGCAAATAGAGCAAATGACAGAACAACTGAGCAACCAATGAAAGTATAATCCTATCTAATAAAAGAGCAATATGCAAATTGACTGTACCTCCGCTACACCCACAAGCCACATCCACCAGCGAATCAGGAGAAAGTATGCGAATTAACCCAATCAAGATGGCTGGGCCACGAAGCAAGCAGGAGGCTTGGGTCTCCCTGGCAATGAAGGAAACCAAACTTCCCGCACACCCTGGCTGGCCCAGGCCTCCACTCAAGGCTATAAACTTTCAATTATAGAAGATAAATAAATCCCAGATACCAGGGCCTCTGCTTAGGTTGTCCGGGGGCATGGCCAGCCTGCAAACCACCACAGGTCCCTCGCTCAGGCCACCCCACACCCCAAGGGAACCCCCCACCCTGATCAGGGACACCTTTCAGGACAAACCAGCTGGCTCCCACCCGTGCACCAGGACTCTATCCTATCTAATAAAAGTAATATGCAGATTGACCATCACTCCAACACACAAGATGGCTTCCCCCATGTGGTCAAAGATCCTGCCCCCATGTGGACACAAGATGGCCAGCAGGGGAGGGCAGTTGTGGGCAATCAGGCCAGCAGGGGAGGGAAGTTAAGAGGGACCAGGCCTGCAGGGAAGAGCAGTTGGGGGGACCCAGGCCTGCAGGGTAAAGAAGTTGTGGGGGGGTCCAAGCCTGCAGGGGAGGGCAGTTAAGGGTGACTAGGCCTGCAGGGGAGGGCAGTTAGGGGCAAACAGGCTGGCAGGGGAGCAGTTAGGCATCAATCAGGCTGGCAGGTGAGTGGTTAGGGGGTGATCAGGCTGGCAGGCAGAAGTGGTTAGGGGTGATCAGGAAGGTAGGCAGGTGAGCAGTTGGGAGTCAGCAGTACTGGATTGTGAGAGGCATATCCGACTGCCCGTTTAGACTCGATCCCGGTAGGATCGGGCCTAAACAGGCAGTCGGATATCCCTCAAGGGGTCCCAGATTGGAGAGGGTGCAGGCTGGGCTGAGTGATAGCCCCTTCTGTGCACGAATTTCGTGCACCGGGCCTGTAGTATGCTAATGATATGCTAAGGCTGCTCAACCACTCGTTATGATGTGCACTGACCACCAGGGGGCAGACAATCAACTGGTCAACCAGTCGCTATGACGTGCACTGACCACCAGGGGGCAGACAATCAACTGGTCAACCAGTCGCTATGACGTGCACTGACCACTGGGGGGCAGACGCTCTAACTGGTAGGTGTGAGATGGGATTGCTGCTGGGGTGCAGCGGATCGGGATGGAGCGAGATGGGCCAGACATGCCCTAGCATCCTCCCATGGTCTCTCTCCTGCCTGATCGTGCACTGGTGGGGTCCCTCAACTTGGTCTGCACCTTCTCACAATCCACGACCCCTCGGGGGATGTCAGAGAGCCAGGTTCAGCCTGATCCCGCAGGCCACGCCCCTTGGGAGGGTGCTAGGCACAGGGCTTATGGGGGTGGTGCCTTCCCCTGATCTTCCAGGTCGCCTCTCACAGAGGGAGGCCAGACTGGGGACTGAGGCACAGGCAGTTAGGGGCAATCAGGATGGGTGGGGGCAAGGTAGGGGCTATCAGGCCAGCAGGCAGAGGCATTAGGGGCAATCAGGCAGGCAAGCAGGTGAGCTGTTAGGAGCCAGCCGTCCAGGATTGTGAGAGGGATGTCTGACTGCCAGTTTAGGCCCGATCCTAAACCAGCGGGATCGGGCCTAAACCAGCAGTCAGACATCCCTCGAGGGGTCCCAGATAGGAGAGGGTGCAGGTCCAGCAGAGGAAACCCCCCCTTTGTGCACAAATTTCATGCACTGGGCCTCTAGTCCTATATAACAAAACCCTAATATGCAAACCAACCAAACAGCAGAATAACCAGTGGAACGACCAGTCGCTATGATGTGCACTGACCAAATTGTTGAGCATCTGCATCCAGAAATGGAGGTGACCAGTGTCAGCGGCAGGGGCAGGGCCAGCCAGCGGGCAGTGCCAGTACGCCAGTGAAGGTGGGTGCCAGTAGGGGCCTCCAGATCGCCCCATCCGCCGGTTGCTCCACAGATGGCTCTGATAGCTGGCCAGGCCTAGGGATCCTACCCTATATATTGGGAACAGTCTCTTAGATTTAAAAATTAATACCTGGCAAAGCTACTCTAACACTGAAAAAACAGGATGATGCAGCGATGACATGCATGGACTCTGGCTTGTACATTTTGTTGTCAGCCCTGATTCTGACACTTATAACTGTGTGACAAAGCCAATTACTTAACTTCTCTCTGCTTCAGTTTTTCCACTAATAAGATTGGGGAAAATGGTACTACTGCCTCAGGAGGATTGTGTTATGTACTACTTTTTATAATCAGAGCAAAAAAATGTAGCTGCCCATACAACAGCAAGATGCCTTTCACCTGTATGAAAAGTATGGTCACTGGTGCATGCAGTGTCCCGGATTGTGAGAGGGATGTCTGACTACCAGTTTAGGCCCGACATCCCCTGAGGGGTCCTGGATTGCAAGTGGACGCAGGCTGGGCTGAGGGACCCTCCCCCACATGCACACATTTTGTGTATTGGGCCTCTAGTAATTATATAGGTTTCAGGTATACAATTCTACATCATCTGTATATTGTATTGTGTGTTCACCACCCCAAGTCAACTCTCCTGCCATCACCATGTATCCCTCCCTCAGCCCTCTTCTACCAATCCACAAGCTCCTCTTTCCCCTGGCAATCACCATGCTGTTGTCTGTGTCCAGGGATCTTTCTTGTTTTTTCATTGCTTAATAACTGCTCTTCTCACCCAGCCCTGACCTCCCTCTGAGAGCTGTCAGCCTGCTCTCTATCTATGTGTCTGTTTCTATTTTGTTAGTTTATTTTTTCATTAGAATTTTATATAAGTGAAATCATATGGTACTTGTCTTTCTTTTTTTTAAAATATATTTTATTGATTTTTTTATTATAGAAAGGAAGAGAGAGAGATAGAGAGCTAGAAACATCGATGAGAGAGAAACATCGATCAGCTGCCTCCTGCACACCCCCTACTGGGGATGTGCCCCCAACCAAGGTACATGCCCTTGACCGGAATCGAACCTGGAACCCTTCAGTCCACAGGCCGACGCTCTATCCACTGAGCCACACAGGTCAGGGTGGTACTTGTCTTTCTTTGACCAGCTTATTTCACTTAGCATAATATTCTCCAGGTCCATCCATGCTGTAGCAAAAGGAAATATTTCTTTCTTTTTTATGGCTCTGTAGTACTCCATTGTGTAAATTTACCATAGTTTTTTTTAAATCCACTCATCTACTGATGGGCACTTGAGCTGCTTCCAACTATTGGGTATTGTAAATAACACTGCAATTAACAGAGGTACATATGTTCTTAAAATTAGTGTTTTGTGTTTCTTTGAATATATTCCAAGAGGTGGAATTTCTGGGACATAAGGCAGTTGCATTTTTAATTTTTTGAAGTAACCATACTGCTATCCATTGTGGCTACACCAATCTGCATTCCCACCAACAGTGCCTGGGGTTCCTTTCTATCAGCATCCTCACCAACACTTGCTGTTTGTTGATTTATTGATGGTAGCCATTCTTATAGTTGTAAGGTGATATATCATTGTGGCTTTAATTTACATTTCTCTTATGATTAATGACCTGAGCATCCTTTCATATGTCTATTGGCCATCTGTATGTCCTCTTTGAAGAAGTATCTATTCAGATCCTTTGCCCATTTCTTAATTAGATTGTGTAATTTTTGTTGTTGTTGTTGAATTTTATAAGTTTCTTATAAATTTTGGATATTAGCCTCTTATCAGATATATCATTGGCAAATATGTTCTCCCATTAAGTACATTGTCTTTTCATTTTGTTGATTGTTTCCTTTGCCATGCAAAATATTTTGTTTGATGTAGTTTTATTTCTTTAATTTTTTTCTTTACTTTCACTTCCCTGAGGTGATATACTATTGAAAAAAGTGTCTGAGATTTTACTTCCTATGTTTTATTCTAAGATATTTATGGTTTTAATTCTAAAATGTAAATCTTCAATTCATTTTGAGTTCATTTTTGTGTACGGTGTAAGATGTTCTAGTTTCTCTCTCTCTCTCTTTTTTTTTTTTTTTGCTGTGCAGTTTTCCCAAGAGCATATATTGGATAGACTATCTTTATCCCACTGTATGTTTTTGCATTTTTCATCAAATATTCATTTACTATAAAAGCATAGATTTAATTCTGGGTTCTCTATTCTGTTCCATTGACCTATATGTCTTTTTTTTTTAAGCCATTACAATGCTGTTTTGATTTATATGACCCTGTAAGCTTTGCTTCTCCTTAAATGTAATTTAGTGTAAAAGAAGCCAATGTGTAAAAGAAGTCAATGAGGTATGCATGAAAGCAATGCATTTTTAGTGTCAATAGATTAATACACACCTATGTTTGGACGAAATTTAGTGTTACTTTACTATCAAGTCCCATGAGTTCAATGCTATGTATTCCAAAAAAATTGGCACAAACTTTATGTAGTATGATCCTGTGGTTAGAAATTTCTCAACAAAGCAATTCACATAGATGAAAGAAATGTTTGATGGACTTTTCAAGAAGGATTCATTTTCATATTTATCTATGACTTCATGTCCAGCATCATGTAAACAAAAACTTCACAATTTAGCTAATGTTTCACAATTAAAGTCAGTTTTCTTGGCTCTACTCATTGAATACCAGAAGGTGAATCATTAAATTTAGGAAACACTGCCTTTCATTGCTGAAATACAGTGCCCAGCAACATAGTACCAGAACACCGTCAGAGCCCCACAGGGTCAGAAAATTTGATAATAGTATGGGAAACCCTTTATGAGTCCTCTCAGAAGTCCTTAGTTATTGAAAGTTCATTTTCTGGCCTTTACTATAAAAAATAATAATGGTAATGCATCTATATGTTTGGTGGAATATTTTCCTTCCTTGTATCTATCTATCTATATAAAAGCCCAATGACCAGAATAGCAGAACAACTGGAACGAATGATGGCTATGACGCTCACTGCAGCAGCCAACAGGCCCTACCCCCAATTGGCCTCCCCCACCACAATCGAGGGCATAGCCGGCCAGCCAACCTCCCACAGCCCCTCTTCCCTACCCGTCTGGCCTGATGGGCCCCCATTGGGGTGGGTGGCTGGACCCCACCCGTGCACAAATTCATGCACCAGGCCTCTAGTTTAGATATAAAACAACTACATTTTAATACAGGTAGTTTTCTGTAGCTATAGTATTTCTTCAAAAAAAAATTTAATCCTCACCCAATGATATTTTTTTATTGGGGGGGAGAGAGAGAGAGAGAGAGAGAGAGAGAGAGAGAGAGAGAGAGAGAAAGAGAGAGAGAGAGAGAGAGGAACATCAATGATGTGAAAGGGAAACATTGATCAGTTTGTCCTGTAACCACCCCCCATCCCTCCACCTCCCCACCAACCAAGGATTGAACCTGCAACTTAGGTATGTGGCCCAGACCAGAAAGCGAACCCACATCCTTTGGCGTACAATTTAGCCACATGACCAGGCCTTATCTTTTTTTTTTTTTTATCATAATGTGTGTCAGATAAGTGTGACTTCCCACTGAGTGATTTATAGCGCACAAATAATTCACTGTATCTGAGAGTGAAACTGAATTGACTAGCCATGCACTACTAGCGTCAAACTTGGAATTTTTGTGAAAATATAAGATTATAAAATATCTTACTTCAGAGGGTATGGTAAATAATGCCACTATAATCATTTCATTCATTGTTCCCTTTCAGGCTCTGAAATACCCACTATGTCCCTTCACACAAACTATAATAGGATATAAACTCACTTGCTTGCTCATGTCTAATATTTTACTCATCTTGTTTCTTTAGTCTAAATGCCTTTCCCCTGAGTTTTAAGTTGAATACCTTAAATCTGGTCTCTAATGTGTATTCTTTCATAGAATCTTTCCTCATTTTTTCTTGTATTTTTCTCAAAATGTTGCTTGAACCTCTGAATTAATTTCCTACAACATGGTATTTATTATTAAGTCAATTGGAGGCAATCTCTCCTCATTAGTGCAAAGCTTATTAAAAGCAGGATTGTTTCTCACTTATTTACATTTCTTGGCAATTAACTCCTAAATATTTTGTGATTTGCGTAGGAAAAAAGCCTCAAATCTAGACTTCCATGGAAAACTAGTGGAGAAAAACAATACAATTACTATGCATTTTTATATTCTGTATTAGGACTTTATGGAGATGACTCCTAAGAAAGTCATAGAGAGAAAAGCACTAGACTGAGGTTCATGTTATGTTGAAGTTACATTTCATACAGAGTACAGGTTGTGAGTGGCAAAGATTCTAACTGTGCACAAAGATTTTGACTAATTGAACTAAATTGACAAGTTACTTTAATTGAACACATTGGTATATTGTTTTGAATTACAATCTTATTTTGTGTCTAGAAAGCCGATAACAAGGGGAATGCCTGAACTTTTCTACTTTTCACTGTTTCTTTAGACATTGTTTAGACATAGCCAAAAGGAAATCTCTCCAAAAATACCTCAAAGAATTTTTTTCTTCAACTGCATAAGATCATGAGAAAGTAAACCCTTTTAAATGGCACTTTAAAGTTATAGGAGTATAGTCTGGGGAAATCAGTTCAACCATGGATTACCAAAACAACAGAAATATAAACCAGGTATCAATTTATTATACTGCTGACATAAATTGAGTGTGATTGAAACTGTCAGCGAGGTTCTTGGACACTGAAAATAAAATACCAAACAAACTAATGTAGAAAACTTTAGCTATAAAATTCTTGAACCTCTTTCTTATAATATTATCTTTCTATGAATGGAACTGACTGATAAATTATGTTTAAATTGACTCTTTTTGCCTGAATTTAATCATGAGTCAAAAATGCTCTAAAAGTTTTTACACACCTTTTCTATGGCACACACATTTTATTCTTTGTAGAAATAACTTGGCAGTCATTCCCAACTGATTCTACTGCACTCCATGCTGCTGGATTTCTCTCACTCTATTTCCTTTGAAGAAAATGGTTCATCTGACATGATACCATCTTGGGTGAGATGAGCACATCTCTTTTTTGTTTGTTGTTTGCCCTGAAATGTCTCATTTGTTAGCACCAAGATTAAAACTTATACAACAAATGGACTGGAAGAGGTTCAGGTGCAGTAAGTTAAAAAATAAATAAAAGTAGTCTTTACCTACATATCTGTACTTCTCAGTCCCTTAACCTTTTTGGCCAGTCCCCCAAACCCCCTCTCCTCTGGCAACCATCAATCTGTTCTCTGTACCTGTGAGTCTGTTTCTGTTTTGTTGTTCTTTTATATTGTTCTCTAGATTCCACATATGTGATGTAAAGTATAGCAGCAGAAACATAGTCAATAATTTATAACAATGTCTGGTGCCAGTTTAGTACTAGAAATATCAAGAAAAACACTTTGTAACATATAGGATTGTCTAACCACTGTGCTTTACAGCTGAAACTAATAAAAATACTCTTCAATGTAAAATGTAATTGAAAAATATTAAAATGTTAAAAAAATTAGGTTTTAATTGTTTATGCAAGATAGAGCACTGTGTCAGGATAGGCGCGATGACTGGCATCATCTAAAGGGGCCCATCCTCTTGAATGCTGTCATTCTGTGTAGGCCAAGTTGTGTGGAGACACCTTCAGCTAAAATGTTCTGTGGTCTGACAGCTTCTAGGCTGTCCATTGCTTGTACGCTCCACCTCCCCACCCTGGAATTGGTTTGAAAGAATGGAGCAGAGACCTTATAAATGACTAAAGAGCAGAAATTTTGTCAAGGGGAAAGGGAAATGGAAAAGAGAATAAATCCCCAAATCCCTGCACATGCAAAAGCTTTCATCTTTTTTTCCCTACTTCTAAAGAAGATGAGTTAAATAAGGACTCACACACAGCCACACGAGTGAAAATGAAGCTGTGTGTTTTCTCATCCTTCAGAACAGGCCACACGATGAAAAGGAGGGTGAGTTCTCTATAGTCAGACATGCCCAGAAGTAGCAAACTTTGACTTAGCCATAAGCCAAATAAGCTGCTCCTGCATAATTGGTTCTTGGTTTAAATCTATAGAGGTGTATTTTTCATGTATGTGAGGTGGACTTTTGATTTCATCTCTGGGAAAAGTTTGAAGTTATTTTGTGACTTTGGCATAGAAAAATGAAGGAATCTCTTGGACGGTTCATGTAGGACTAGTATGAGTGTGTGTTTAACTCCCTCATGTGAATTATATTTTGAGTTATTACCACTTGAGAGTCACAATGTTTTATATACTTAAGCTCAATATATCCATATGGAAATGCATTGTAAAGTCACCTCGCCAGGCTACTATGACTTTAATACTTGAGTACTTAAATGGTATGCCAGAAAATAGAGCATTCTGGTTCTCTTTCTCTTGATTCTATCACATTAAATTAACAAACACAGTACCAGACCCACATTATATATCAAAATAATAATTTTTTAAAATTCATAGCAGAGGAAAAGAGCCAAAATTCAGCTCTTAAGTCTTTCTGCAATATAAAGAAATACCCAAAAGACAGAGGGGTAAGATTAGCTATTAACTAATCATAGGATATAAAATGGATCAGAGGTAGAAAAAACATAGATGCTTGATGAACATTAAAAGGATGAATGATACCCATATGGTATGGCTCAGTGGTTGAGCATCAACCCATGAACCAGTTTGATTCAAGGTCAGGGCACATGCCCAGGTTGCAGGCTAGATCCCCAGTAAGGGATGTGCAGGAGGTAGCCAATAGATGATTCTCTCTCATCATTGATATCTCTCTCTCTCTCTCTCTCTCTCTTTCTCTTTCTCTTTCTCCCTTCCTCTCTCTGAAATCAAGTAAACACACACACACACACACACACATAAATGAATGACACCAGGAAGCTAAATTCAATTCGTTCCTTTTCTTAATCCTAAATTTACCATATTGGATTGATAATCTTTTGTGATTTTTTCATAAGTCTTCCCTCAACATGGACAGTTCACCATAGATAATTCCATCCAAAATGCTCGCCATTACAAATAGCTTCCAAATACATATTTAAACTTTCCACTGTGCCCTAAAGTATTTTCAGTAGTTTTGTCAGAGTGACAAATACTAGGGAATTTTAGAATGCACTTTAATTCTCTCATGCTCTGCCATAAAGTTCTGAAAGGAGAATACCAATATACTAAGTCAATTTAGTAATAAAAGTTTTAATAAATACCAAATCCTAGCATGCATGTTCATAGTAGAAACTTGAGTCACCAATTCAGAACTGCATTCTTTTTTAGCCCCCAAAATTTCCAATAGTGAAATATCTTAAGCTATAGAAAAAAAAGGGAGACCTTGTGACGGAAGAAGAATGGCTCTGGAAGTTTAGTATTCTGTAGAATTTTTTCACCAGTAATATTTGTTTATATTTGGCCATGTGAGCATATGAATTTGACTTCTTGCTAAGAAGAGTGAAGATTGTCTAATTTTGGGCCAAAGTAAATGTAGCAGTAATATTATTAACAAGGGGATTTTATTTACTAGACAAAGTATATTTTGCAAAATACACGGATAACTGCTAAGGTCTTTGGCAGAATTAATAAATTCCAACTCAAAATGTGCATGGTAGGGCCTTTTGCATGAGTATGTGATAAATTTAATCTGGCAGCCTGACCTAAGCAATGTAAAGAATGATGCTTACTCTGTGTTCCAAGGATATGGTAAAACCTAAGGACAGAGGGAGTCACCATGCTTTTTGAAAGGATAAAATACAGATCAACACTAACTTTGTCTTTTTAGTGTCAGGGATTGTGCTTTTGATAAAAAATATCTTTCATCTTTCAGAAGCTAATCCCTTAATAATCCATTGCTAAAACAAACTATATTTATGTATGTGTGCGTATATGTATATATGTATATATATACACACACACATAAACATATATATTAAAAACATTGGAATAGTGGAATATGTTATCTCTTTAATCCTCACCTGAGGGCATGTTTTTATTTATTTTAGAGAGAGAAGAAGGGAGAGGGAGAGAAACATTGATGTGAGTGAGATAGGTTGCCTCCACAATACATCTCTTTGGAGTTCAAACCTCCAAACCTAGTATGGACCCTGATCAGGAATTGAAGCCATGACTCTATGGCGCATGGGACAATGCTCCAACCAACTGAGCCACACTGGCAAGGTCTGGAATATGTTCTTAAATTTTCTTGCTTCCCCCTTCTTTGTTCCTTCATTTTAGAAAGTAGTAGTATCCCTTTTAAAATGTCACTATTAGTTCTAGGAGAAATAACACTATTCTTGTTCAGTGCTATTTGGTAAGACCCTATGGTTATAGTGCTGTATTTAACCATCGCCCAATACAAGAATGCCTCCCTCTGTCTAGGAACATACCATCTACCCAAGTATAAGATCAAACAAAACAATAACCAACAGAAGATCAATATAGTAATAACCCAAGCTGAATTTCTATGGAAGAATCATTTTTTAAATAACTTTAAAAGTACAATTATTCTTTTTGGTTAAAATTATGCAGACTTTAAGTAACTCTGAGTAAATGAATTATGTACCATTAAAAGATTACCTGAAAGTTTTCATTAGCTGTAAAATAAAATAGCTTTAAGCTTTAGAATGTTTTATTCAGTTGGAGACTCTCATGTCTTTGTGATAGTCTGGTGACAATTTTCATTCTAAGTGTCAAAAACAACTCTGCTATCTGGAACACTTCGTATAGTATTCTCTCCTTTTAATATTCTAATTGTGAGGTGTGAAGTGAAATGGTTGCACAGTGTAATGGTGGTAAAGAAGTGGAGTGCCAATGAGACAGGAAGGTGACAGACTCAGAATAGGTCCCTGAGGTGCTCTCCAAGTGCACTGGATAAAAATTCTCCTGGGAAATTTTTCTCATTAGTTCTCAGACACAGTTCAGTAATTCAATACACCAGGTTACCATTAGACACAAGACCAAAATATGTTACTTTCCATGCTTTAGTTCTTTCATTTGTATATATCATTTTCAGACTGAAAATTATGAGCCCTACTCTCATGCAAAACCGGTCAGTAAGTTGTTTACATACTGAAGTATGATCCATGGCAAGCAGATTCGGTAGAGGGAGGTTTTTTAAACTGTTGATGTATGAAGCAAATTCAAAGGGAAATAGACATCTGAAATGATTCTGATACTTCCCTAAAAAAGTGTTGATTCTTTTGTACTAGAATTACGACACACACACACACAAATCTGTGCACACACATTTTCATAAGAAAACCAGGAAGCACTCAGGCATAGCTGTTAAAGAAAAGATCACATTTTCAAAAAGCTCTTTTGCCCTTACTTATGCTACTTGTAAAGTAAACTTGTATTACTGATTAAAAGAAGTTTTTTATTAAGACCAATTATTCTCTAGTGATTGTATTCTCTGTTTCAGAAATCATAAAGTTATTTTTTTCTAAAACAAAAAATATTGAATGATATACTAAACACGTGAATATCAATATTCATATATTGTACTACAACAGAGAGTAAACTCTTAAACACCCTGGTTGTTACTTAGTTTTTGATGTAATTGCTGTGTAAAGATTTAAATATGCATATAGTATAATTCTACTTGTCATATTTTTCATCATAATAATTGATATATACTTTTCTCTGTACTATGAAAGTAAACTACACTCCCACTACTCAACTGAAGGCATAATGGTTAGAGGGTTTTCTACCTCTTTACTCACTAGGTCTGAATGAAAGAAGTATCCAGCCCCATTGCTTATTTAAGTCCTCCTGGTTACCTTAGAGAAGCATAAGTGAAATCTGTGAAAATGAAAATTAGATGCTATACTAATAGATTGATGCAGGTTTTTGTATTTCATAAGACAATTCGTAATATTTAAATTTGCAGATTTTAAAATGATGGTCATTCTTATATGTCTAAAACAACTTGTATATGGAATTGCAAAAAAAAATTCACTTTACTTTGTAATATATATTTCAGTGAGACTACAATTTTAATGCATACACCTAAAATCGTGAAAGAATGAAAGAGGAAGTTAATGTTTGGTTATGCTGGTGTATGTTTCTTACACAAATGCAATGTGATAAGTAAACAGCAAAAGGAAGTTACCTACTAGAAATAATTATGATAGAAGAGATAAATGGTGATGGAAAATAAATTAGAAAAAGAAAAACAATGAAGTATTGTATAGGAAAGAATAGAATTACAAATAAATTGTTTAAAAACACTTCCTAAGAGAAATATACAGTAATGATCAGGATTTCAAACAAACCATCAAATGCTTCTGTTTATGTGACGCCTATATATAGTGTTATAATTGAATTATTAATTGTAAATATTTCTAGGATTCATATTAAAGAAATTGTCAGCTACAGCTACATTTTTTCACTTCCTATCATCCCAGTTATCTAGGGAGCCGACTCAACCACTATTTGTCCAGAATATCCAATTCCCAAAACATAAAAAATGGAAAGTGATTGCAAAGAAATGTTAGGATTTTTAAAGATACTTTGCTGACAAATTTTCAAATGAGCAAAACTATGAAATTCATTTCATAGTGAATAATCTTTATACTTTTAATAGATACCCATGGAAAGAAAACATATAATATTTTGTTATATACTTTATATAGAATAATCTTTATACTTTTAATAGATGCCCATGGAAAGAAAACATATAATATTTTGTTATATAATGTCTTCTTTCCTATGGTAGGAATCATATCAGTTTTTAAATTCCCAAGTCTATGTAGTTTATTCCATGTTTACTTATAAGATCTATGCTCATAAAAAACTAGACTAATGAAAAATACTACATTTTATTAAAGGGAAATGATTTAAATTATAAGATTTGGCAACAGTTCTGTGTTATTTAAAAATTTAAAGGTATATTTTAAATCTTTAGTACCAGGTTGATGTCATTTTTAGCAAATAAGTAAAAATCTTTATGTTTAGCAAATAATACAGAACAGTTCACACGTCTTACATTTTCACACCATTTTTCTTTAAAATTCCCTTAATAACGCCACTGCAATTACATAAATTGACATTTCTTATGACTTTGATATAATCTAAACTTGCAATTTCTTTACCATTATATTTTTACTGGGTTGGCTATACTATGTTTTTGTTGATATTGTGTTTTATGGTATGTTTTCATATCTGAAAGACTTTTTTAAACAAGAGAGGTAGCTGATCCCTGAAATTACAGTTTATGGGTTCAAATTTTTAGAAACAAGTGAAAAGTGTTTTATTGTGTTTAATTCAATCAGTATTTTAGAAACATAAAGCTTTTATTTAAATTTTATGCTGTAAAAATGAGTTGTGTTTGTATATAACTTAATATACACAAAAGTCAAAATAAATAACTAAAACTTAGAAAATAGCGAAGGAGTACTTTCTGATTAAATAATTTGATCTTCTTACTGAAAAGTGTCTCTATATGTAGGAAATCAGTGTTTTTTCCACATTCCAATATAAGTAAGTTAATGGCAATGTAAGTTTGTCTCATTTTGTTTTACTTCAAGATAAAATAGTTCTTAAGAATCTTTTAACTAATTCCTGTGATGTCTTTTATTATCACTCCAGCACTGTGACTTACATATGCTCTCATTGACACTCACAAGCAAGCAGACTCTATTGCACATATGCCCACACATAAAAGTCAGGGCTTGCTCAACAGATATGATCTTGTGTGGGAACCATATAACTTTTTCTGAAACACAGAAGGCATGACTTTCAAGTAGTTTTAAATTTCAAATCAGCTTAGTCCATATTTAATTTAGAAATGTTGGTTTAACACCAAGCCACACCAGACCTTTTAAAGTTCAGTGGCTATAATATAAAATTCTTCACTGTGTTGCACCAATAAATTAAGAAGTACAGTATAATTCTCCGCTAACACCAGAATCATTGTGAAATGAAATAAAGACTTTAATATAAGTCCTCACTCAGGTGCACAATCTTTCATAGGTATAATCAAAATGTGTGCTCATAAAATTTAGTAAAAACCCACATAGATGGTGCATAGTTTATGGAAGTAAGTGATAAAGAATAATAACTCAACCATTTTTTCCTATTGGTCACTTTACATGCCAATAGATTAAAAGATGCTGAATTCCTTTTCTCTGAAGACTACTTTTATAACTCAATTGTTTGTGTGTTTTTTAAATATTTTTAAATAAGTAGCCAAAAGAAAGAGGCACTTGACACCTCCAGCAAGTATCTCAGTTCTCTTTATATTGTCAATAGCTCCACCGATAGTACTATTCTTTTGACAGCTAAAAGCAGATGTGGGGGTTAAGTATGGGAGCAATTCAAATGTCCGCAGTAAACTGCAGGGGGGCTGAAAGAGCTCAGAGAGCAGCGGCTTTAAAGTAATTGACTAATACAGTAAAGATATTAAAGTCATTTAGTGCCAAAAGGGAACACACTGATCCCTGACCCTCAGCCACTTTGGAGTAATCTAGTATTCAATCCAGCATGTAATGACTGCCAGACCTGTCAATCCTCCAGGCTCTCTAGTCAAATGCCTGTGGCTACTATTGGCTTATGGTGAAAGGACAGAAATGCAAGGAAATACCTCTCAATCAGCCTATGATGTGATAATGTTATTGCTGCAATGTATTCTGTATTGTCCCTGCATAGTTTAATCTGTTGAGACTCATGTCAAAAATTGCCCTTGTTCCCCATAGGTTTTTATTCAACCTTTTAGTAATTCAAGTGGATTGGAAAGGAAAAGCGGTAACTTACTTGATAAATGATTTCCAGCATATATATATATATATATATATATATATATATATATATATGTAAAATAAGATTTTATATATATATAAAATTTCCCCAGCCCATATTGCCTGTAATCTATAACCATTATACCCATTGTTATTCCTGTTGAAAAATCAAAATATATAATATCTATATATATAAAAAGCCAGCAACCAGAATGCCATAATGACCAGAATGACCAGTTGCTATGACACCCACTGTGGTCAGTGAACCAGCCAGATAGGGGATGGGGCCACCAGCCAACCTCCTGCAGCCCTTCCCCCTGGCTGGCCCCATCCCTGATCGTCCCCACCACCCCAATAGGGGCTGGGGCCAGTTGGCCAACCCCTGCAGCCCCTCCCCCGGGCTTGCCTTGCCCACGATGGGCCCCCACCACCCCAATCAGCTTGCAGCCCCTCCCCCTAGCCAGTCCGCTCCTGATCGCCCCCACTACCCCAATAGGGAGCAGGTCCAGCCTTTCAAACTCCTGCAGCCCCTCCCCCAGGCTGGCTCCACCTTCAATGGGCCCCCACCACCCTGATAAGCCCACAGCCCCTCCCCACATCCAGGTCCACCCCTGATTGGTCCTTCCATTCTGATCAGGGGCAGGGCCCATTGGCCAATCACCAGAGACCTTTCCCCACAGCTGGCCTGATCCTGATTGGGTCCCAAATGGGGCAGACCAGCCAGACAACATCCTGCCATCTCCTCCTCCCAACAGGCCCATCCCCAATCTGCCCTGATTGGGGCCGGGCTGGCCAGACCCCACCTGTACACAAATTTGTGCAATGGGCCTCTAGTATATAATAATATCTAATTATGAAACCAGACAACAAATGGGCCTGGGCTGCCTGGACTACTTGAGCCAATTAAGCAGAGACAGTGTTGAATCATATATGAAAATTTATTCTAATAATGCCAGCAATATGAGAGAGAAGCAAGTCATCCAGGAAAATCTGCTCTGCACAGCCCCCCACCCCTGCCAAATCAGTTGCTTATATTGGGTAAAAAGACAAAGATCACATGGGGAAATAAGCAAAAGGAATAAGAATAGATATGCAAAATAAAAATGGATATGCAGACATGGGGAAGTAGGCAAAAAGGAATAACAATGGGTATAATGGTTGCAGATTACAGGTGATGTGGGCTGGGGATTTGCAAAGGCTGGCACCTCCAGTTTCCACAACAAAGCGGTTAATGTTTCCATGATAATAGGCAGCTCTCAGATGAGGAAGATGGGCCACATTTCCAGGTTAGCTCCCAGGTCCCACTCCCCCTCTCCCCCACCATACAACTCCCAGCCAGGTTAGAATGTGCTTTCCTTAATCAAAACAATCACAGTTAATGGAGCATGATTAATACTTCTTATAATTATAGTTAGCCCCCAATACTCTATTTATCCCCTAACAATTATATAAAATAGCATTGTTTCCAGCATATATATATGATAAAAGATCACCTGTGGCTTAAAGGCTATCTGCGCAAGATATAATTTAGAAGTGTGCTAGTTATCTGATTTGTAAACACTTGTTCTTTTTGTTATTCCAATGGGCAAAATATTTTACAATAAAAATATTGACATAGAAATTTATTTACATGGTGGCTGAGTCATATTTAGTGAATGTGCTAATTAAGCAGAGACAAGGTTGAATCATAACAGAGGAAGATGTAAGAAAGAAAGATTTACTTGTTTCTGTCTTTGAAGATATAAGATTTGGCCAATTTCTGGGAGGCTTGCATTTTAAATGAAGTGTTTTGCATTTGAAAAATATAATTATTGCTACAGGCTGAAACAGAAAAAATAACCAAAGAGATCGTGCAGGAAATTGCCACTTTTTGCTATTTTGATTTTTGTTAATTAAGGTACTAGAAATTGACTCATATTTTACCTAAAGTTGAAAAATCAAAATCCATCAATCCATCGTGTGGGCCATGCAGTTTTTAGGTACACATGGCTTTGAAGGGAATATGGACAAGTGTGAGAGAGCCACAACAGCCAAGAGAGCCAAGAGCCAAGAAAGGGAGAATTCCTTTTTCTTGGGTTTTGTATCCCCAAATTTTGGTGGGCTTGTAGTGGCCCTGTACCCCCTTGTGAATGATCTCTGTTCCCAGGTTTGACTGACAGGAACCTTACCTACATCACCCCAGCTCATTGTGTGTGCATTCATCTTCCCCTTTATCCAGTCCCTTCCCCCAGGAATCTACAGAGAATGAGCTGATTCCCTAGGGAGTGTGAAATTGCAGCTTCCTGGTAAAGCTGCCCAAATGGCCAGGCTTATAATGTATGGTCTCCATTTGCTCCTTTCCTATCTATACTAATAAAAGGGTAATACGCTAATTAGACCAGGAGACCTTCTGGACAAAGTCATGGTGGCAGGGCTGAGGCAGAGGCAGTTAGGGGCAATTAGGCTAGGAGGGGAGGATAGTTGGGGGCAAGCAGGCTGGCAGGGGGGCAGTTGGGGGCCATCAGGCAGGCAGGCAGGTGAGCAGTTAGGAATCAGCAGTCCCAGATTGCGAGAGGGATGTCCAACTGCCGGTTTAGGCCCAATCCCTGAACCGGCAGTCGGACATCCCCCAAGGGGTCCCAGGTTAGAGAGGGTGCAGGCTGGGCTGAGGAACACACACCACCCCCCCCCCCCGCGCCCGATGCACGAATTTTGTGCACCCGGCCACTAGTTATTAATAACTAGCTAATAACAACAGTATCATTATGGTTATTCCCTATCATGTAGACATCTATACATGCATATATCTCAACTTTGTCACCTAGAACATTGGTATATTTCAATATGATGTACCATTCTGAAACCAGACAACCAATGGGTCTGCTCTGCCTGGCACTACTTGAGATGATTCAGCAGAAACAGGTGTTGGGGAGCACATGAGACTTGTTTGGAAAGTTTGTAAGGAGGATATTCTGATAAAAGGGAAGTGTGTGGAAGGCCGCCTGCCCTGTTTATCAGAATTCCAACTTAGGGGAGACTTAGGGAAATGTCAAAGGTGGCGCCCCTAATTATTCCTTGAACTTTCCAAACAAGTCTGTGCACTTGCAGATCCCCGGGTGTTTACTGGAATCCTTATGCTTAATCTTTGAGTGTACTTGCTTAAAAGACTCTACAAACATATGTGTCTTCCCAAGATTACTTACCCTGCTGATTTTATCTAAAAGATAAACTTTATCTCAAACTGCTGTTTCATTAAAAGGCTAATGAAGCAGGCAATCAAGTCTGCCTGGTCCCTTTGGCCAGGCTATCCCTTAGCCCTCTCTTTCACAGTGAAACTGTGTTGGAGTAACCTGTTCATCCATGGTTCAGGGACTGCTGGTCAGCCCTGGCAAACAGGGTTGAATAGTATATGAGCATCTATTCAAATAATGCCAGCAGTATAGGAGAACAGCAGGTCATCCATGAAAATCACTCTGTACTCCCCCATAAGCCAGCTACTTATATGGGGCAAAAAGACAAAGATTACAGGGGGAAGTGGGCAAAAGGAATAAGAATGGGTGTCATGGTTACAGACTCAGGCAATGTGGGCAATGTGGGCTGGAGGGTTGCAAAGAACAGGAGGCATCCAGGAATCCATTGTTTCCTTTCCTCAACAAAGTTGTTAATCTTTCCATGAGAATAGGCAGCTCCCAGATGGGGAGGATGGGTCACATTTCCCAGTGAGCTCCCAAGTCCAACATACATCTCCCAGGCAGGTTAGAATGTGCTTTCTTTAATCAGAATGAAACAATCATGGTTAATAAAGCATGATTAATATTTCTTATAATTATTTTTATAACTAATAGCTAGTCCTCAATATTCTATTTCTACCCCTAACAATCCTATCTAATAAAAGAGTAATATGCAAATTGAACATCACTCCAACACACAAGATGGCTGCCCCCATGTGGACACAAGATGGCTGCCACAAGATGGCCAGCAAGGGAGGGCAGTTGAGAGGGACCAGGCCTGCAAGGGAGGGCAGTAGGGGCGATCAAGCCTGCAGGGGAGGGCAGTTAGGGGCGACCAGATCTGCAGGGAAGAGCAGTTGGGGGGGACCCAGACCTGCAGGGGAGAGCAGTAGGGGGAGACCAGGCCTGCAGGGGAGGGCAGTTTGGGGGGACCAGGCCTGCAGGGGAGGGCAGTGGGGGGACCAGGCCTGCAGGGGAGGGCACTTAGGGACAAACAGGCTGGCAGGGGAGCAGTTAGGCATCAACCAGGCTGGCAGGGGAGTGGTTAGGGGGTGATCAGGCTGGCAGGCAGAAGTGGTTAGTGGCAATCAGGAAGGCAGGCAGGCGAGCAGTTGGGAGCCAGCAGTCCTGGATTGTGAGAGGGATGTCCTACTGGCCGTTTAGGCCCGATCCTACCAGGTTTGGGCCTAAATGGACAGTCAGACATCCCTCAAAGGGTCCCAGATTGGAGAGGGTGCAGGCTGGGCTGAGGGACACACCCCCCATGCACGAATTTTGTGCACCAGACCTCTAGTTCTAAAATAAAAGGAATGGTTGGATATCTTTATAATTCTTTCTGTAATTGTCTAATTATTTATTTAAAGTTTTCAAGGAGTTCTTAAGAGGTAAAATAGAAAGGAAAACCAAATAGATAAAAGAATCTTAGGTTTTGAAAGGACCTCGGCATTAATTTGTCTTTCCCAATACATCCTGGCATCAAATAGTGAAGCTATTTCAGATGATGTTATATTTTATACACAATTCCAAAATTAATCCTGTGTGTATCTGCAAAAACAATATTACTTTAATTAATAACTTGCTTATATAAACAAAAAAAAATCAGTCTTTATAGCCACATGTATTAGAAGCTTTTTCAATGAGTTGTAAATTTATTTCTTCCTACATCTTTTTACAAAATCAGTGAGCCACTTTTCACTCTTTGTATAATAACCTCATGTCCTAAGAAGAGTTGTTAAATACATATTAAGATTTCTATAGAATGAATATAAGTAAAGCATCATTTGGTATGTGTTAACTAAGTAGGTTCTCCTTTAGCTTCAACAGAATTAAGAGTACATACATTATGTTCATTTTTTATAGTAAATATATGGTTGAAAAATTTTATTCCTTCAGCAAATATGGAATTACAGTTCTGTGCATGGCATTATGCCAGGCCGTGCAAAGGGTATAAAAAAGAATATGGCATGATCTCTCATTTTAAAAAGCTTACAGACCAATATGGAAGATGAGACACTAAACAAATAACCATAGCACACAGTTGAAGAGGGAGAAAGTAACTAAAGTTTATTTAGCAGCTTCAGCTAGCCAGTCAGTCTATATAACTGCAATGAATGGACATAGGACTGTGATATACTAATTGTCATGTGTTAAGCTGTCCTTACTGAGGCTTAGAAAAGTCACTTTGTTAAAAACAGCAAGAACTGTATTTTAAACAATTTTATTCTGGCTCAGAGACCTATGCTCTCAGCACGACTGCATCTTATCCATAACAAGAGCAATGATGCCATATCTCTCCCCTGTGAGGAAAGCCACCCTTATGCTCTTCCACAATGAAATCCCATTTTTTATTGTACGTAAAGGTAAGGCTCCAAAGGTCAATCATGCAGTGCGGTGTAAGTAAAGTGATCTTTATGTGGGCTCATCTCTTATTAAATTTGACATCTAAGGCCATGGGATCAAAGACTATATCTTATTTCTTATTATAATCAAAATATACTAGGAATTTAATAAATATTGAATTGATTAAATGGGTATACAGAATATCTTTATTCTCTTCAGGCCAGGAATTCCTTCAGGGATTAAACTCCCAGATCAATTCTCATAGAATGCAGGTAATCCCACAAAGGTACAAACTTGTGAAAAGCCATTACACTTATTAGCCATCAAAATATTTAGTGAATTTATATATTTCAAAGTTTCTTCCATGTTTTTAATTAAAATATGATGACAAGAAGGCAGACATTATGTTCATGAAAAAGTAGATACAATTTTCTTTGATTTTATAATTCCACTAGAGGCCCAGTGCATGAAATTTGTGCATGGGGTGGGGGTCCCCTCAGCCCAGCCTGCACCCTCTCCAATTTGGGACCCCTCAGGGGATGTCTGGCTGCTGGTGTAGGCCCGATTGTGATTAAACCAGCAGTCAGACATCCCTCTCACAATCTGGGACTGCTGGTTTCTAACTGCTCACCTGCCTGCCTGCCAGATTGCCCCTAACTGCCCTCCCTGCCAGCCTGATCACCCCTAACCTCCTCTGCCTGCCAGCCTGGTCGCCCCCAACTCCCACCCCACATCAGCCTGGTCGCCCCATGGATCCTGCTGTTCAGTCATTTGGTCTGGTTGTCCAGCCTGTCAGCTAACCCCCCTGACAGCCTGGTCACCCCACATAGCCTACTGTTCAGTCATTTGGTCATCCCTCTCTACCCCCCTGACAACCTGGTTGCCCCATGCAGACTACTATTTAGTCGTTTGGTCATCCCTCACTAACCCCCCTGCTGGCCTGGTCGCCGCACACAGTCTGCTGTTCAGTCGTCCATCTGGTCATTTTGGCCGTGATGGCTCCTGGCTTTTTATATATTAGGATATTTATTGGCAGAATTGTATCAACAGATTAAAATCAACAGATGGTTATTCTATTAACTACTTATATCAATATTTAAATTTCTATTATTAAGCTACCTGTTTAGAAGCTGCTGTTCTTATTAAGGGCCATTATGACAACCTGGAGTCTTACTTATATTTTTTAGTATTAAAAATGATGAATAGTATCCCTTTACACTTTCTCATTTCTTAACTTGCCCTTTCTTTTTTTCCATTTTTTTGTTGTAAAGTATGACATGTAATCAGATTATTTGCACAATACATAAATATAAACCTCAAAGAATGATCACAAGTGAGCATCTGGGTAACCATTAGGCAGCCAGGCAGGTGAAGAATTACAAATTGGTAGCAATCCAGAAGTATCCTTTGGACCATTGCCTTTTTTTTTTCCTTCCTAACCCTTAAAGGTAACCACATTTATGACTTCTAACTTTAAGTCAAATTTTGTTTGGTATTTGTATGCATGTAATCCCATTTGTATCTGACTTCTTTCACTTAACATTACATTTGACAGATTCTTCATTATAGTTGTGTGTATTAGTAGTTTAATCATTTCCATTGTTGTGCAGTGTTCACTTTTGATTCATTTATCCATTCCATTGCAGATGAACATTTACATTTCCAGTTTGGGGAATATAAAGAATAATGCTTGCCCTAGTTGGTTTGGCCCAGTGTACAGACCATCAGCCTGTGGACTGAAGGATCCCGCATTCAAGACAGGTCAAGGGGAATTACCTTGATTACAGGATTGATCCCTGAACGTGGTCAGGGTGCATGTGGGAGGTAAACAATCGACATGTCTCCACTATCTCTAAAAAAATCAATGGGAAAAGTTTCCTCAGTGAGGATTAACAAACAAACAAAAAATGAATACTGCTGTTGTAAACACAGCGTATACACATAAATTTTTTTGGTTGTGTATATGGTTAGGCATTGTATTCCTGGGTCAGAAAATGGTGCCAGTTTTCCAAACTGGTGTTACCAATGTATTCCCCTTTTAAAAATATGAGAGTTTCTGCTGTTTTATGTCTTACTAGTAGTTGATGTTGCTAAATGTCTTAATAATTTTAGCTATTTTTGATGCATATAATAGCACTTCATTTTAATTTGCATTCCCCATGATTACTAATGAAGATAAGAACATTTTTATGCAATCTCATCAATCAATTAAATAAAGAGGTAGTATGTGCTGAAGGTTTATCATGGGTTTATTCAAAATATACTTATGAAATAGCAAATGACTGAACTGGATTTTAACTGATGATAATAGGAATGTCTACTCATACCCTTGACAATATTGGGAACTATACAATTTTAGGCTAAAAATTATATTATTACTGTGATGCATTTCGTTTGTCATGACTGACTTTGAACACAGTTCTTTATTTGAATTTTATAATTTTTCAGTGATATTTATTCCTGTCCTTTGAATATTTTCTTTTTACTGGACAGATCATTTTATTGATTTCTAAAAACAAATTACATATTTACTAACATTTTTGTCTATGGCCAGTATTTCTTTGAGTTTGCTCTTAAGTTTGGTTTATAATTATTTTTGGCCATACAAAAGTTTTTCATTTTTCTATGGCTAAATCTCTTAATAGTTTTCTTCATGATTTGTGTTTTATCTATATTTATGATGACCTTCTCTACTCAAATCACCACAAATTATTATTTTTTAAATATTAGCTGATGTTTTATTCCAGATTCTTACTAGTATAGTTTCAAAATTTACAATTAAACCTTTGATCTACTGTGGATTTTTTCATAGTAAAAAATGCTGCAATCATTTATTGTTCTGTTTTCCCCAAAAAACTAGTTTTCCAAATACCATTTCTGAAATAATACATCTAGGGTCTACTAATTTGAATTGCTATCTTTGTCATTCACTAAATTTCAATGTGTGAACTTATTTCTGGACTTCCCACTTGGTTAAATCTTTCTGTCTATTTCAATGCTAATAATGAGTTATATTTAAGTTTATTTTTTAATGTTGTTTAATAGTAATTATTTTGTCCTTTAAAAATATTCCTAGATTTTTTTATATTAACTTTCTGGATGAACTTTAATAATATTTTGTTGACTTCTCATTACAATTCATGTAATATTAAATGTATGTCATACATTAATTTTGGGGAAATTAGCATCTTTGTAAGATTGAGTGTTCCCAGTCAAGAATAAGATAACTTTATGTTTATTCAAATTTTACTACCATCTTCCTTTTTTATTTAGTTTTTTTAAAGTCTGGTAAAGGGAGCTTAAGATGACCAATTGGATACAGTATCTATTAGCTTTTAAGTGAAAAGTTTTAGAGAGCCCAAATTAATGATTAGCTCATTACTGAATATCATTCACTTACAAATGTTATAGTTTAAAAATGCCCTAAGTTAATATATATAGTTATATAAGCATGTTGCCCTGTATGTGTTCAATGAAAATAACACTCTTTCTCTTTTGGTTAATAACTGCTCCTAATCCACCAGAAGTCAACTTTATGAATAGTCACATGTATGCCCATGTGCATATAATCCCTGCATAGCTGATGTTCTTTATACAGAAGGGGGAAAGAATTCAAAGTAATAAATTATGTATGCATTCAAATATATCTATGATTACAGTTAAGATACAAGCCATCAGTAACAGGAAAAATTAAGTATCCCAAGTAAGATTTTAAAGTAATTTTTTATGTTGTACAGGCATGTAATAAATTAATTATGGATTTTGGGGCTCTCTTCTAAGAATAATGCTTCTTTCATGACCAAGTGGTTATTTGTTGTTGAAATAATCCAATGTCTGAAGGTCTCATATACAACCAATATAACATGGCAATCTCCCTTTCCTCATGGAGGCATGGTAGAGTTGTATACCATCTCATCAATAAATGGGAAGTATTCACTAAAGGTTTATCATATGTTTACTCAAAATATACTTATGAGCCCTGCTGGTGTTTGAGCTTCAACCCAGGAACCAAGAGGTCCCCAGTTCAATTCCCAGTAAGGGTATATCCCAGTAGGCTCAATCCCCAGTTGGGGGAGGGGAGACATGTAGGAGGCAGCTGATTGATGTTTTCATTTCTCTATTCCTCTCCCTTCCTCTCTAAAAATCAATAAAAACATATTTAAATATATATATATCTTATATAATAAAAGGATAATATGCAAATAGACCAAAGAGCAAAACAATCAAACAACCAATCAAAGCATAATATGCTAATGATATGCTAAGGCTGCTCAACCACTCGCTATGAAGTGCACTGACCACCAGGAGGCTGATGCTCTAACCGGTAGGTTAGCTTGCTGCTGGGGTCTGGCCAATCGGGACTGAGTGAGATGTGCCAGACATGCCCTAGAGCCCTCCTGTGGTCCCTCCCCAGCCCGATTGTGCACCAGTGGGTCCCTCAGCCTGGCCTGCGCCCTCTTGCAATCCAGGACCCCTCAGGGGATGATGGAGAGCTGGTTTCAGCCCGATCCTGCAGGCCACTCCCCTTGGGAGGGTATCAGACGCAAGCCTCATTGCTGGTGAACACTGCTGCCACAGCGTGAGCCTCTCATGATCAGGACTGATTGGGTGAGAGCCCGCGGCAGGTACTAGGGGCGGGATGAATGGGAGCAGCAGGAAGGAGCTGCAGGTGGCGTTGGACTGCGGGTTTCAATCCAATCCCTGCAGGCCACCCAGAAGGACCCCACCCATGCACGAATTCATGCACCAGGCCTCTAGTATATATATCAATTGTCTATATAAAGAGATCAGAGACATGAAAATAGCTGTGAACTGGCAAGGGAGATGATGATTTCAGGAATTAAATAGGATTTATAACAAGTCTTTTAAATTTCCTAAAACAATAAATGCTACCTTGAAATGTGGGGAGTAGGACATTCTAAAGAAAGAGAAAAAAATGAACATTAAGAAGCAGTGGTCAAATCTCAGAGAGAAGGGGAGGGTGGGGGTAAGGGAGAGAGATCAACCAAAGGACTTGTATACATGCATATAAGCCTAACCAATGGACACAGACAACAGGGGTGTGAGGGCATGAGCCGGGGTTGGGGAGGCAATTAGACGATAAGGACACATATGCAATACCTTAATCAATAAAGAAAAAAAATTAAAAAAAGAAGCAGTGATCAAAACCTTTGATAGGAGAAATATAGAGGCACATGAAAACTCTCCCTCTTCCCCCTTTATCTACATCTCTCCACTTCCACACCTTTACACAAGTAACAAGCTTACATTTTGTAATGTTGTTCACCTTCTATTTGAGTTTGAAATATGCCTCAATATTTAAAAAGCAGGCATCATTGTGATACAAGTTACAGTAGCGTAATTGCTGCCTCATTTCTGCTCTTTTGAATAATTCTCTCTACTCTCCTTTTACTCAGAAATTCAGAGCTCACATGACAGAAACCTAAGGGTTTTTGTTTTTGTTTTTGGTGAGTTTTGCTTTCTGATTCACAATTCAAACTAGGTAATTTTATTTTACATAATAAAACTATAATATTCCTTCAGATACATTTTCATCTAATAGAACCATTTTGTAAACATGACAGTACAGTCTTCTCCAAGTCAGATTTCAAAAAAATATATATGTATAGCTATACAATGCATAAACACACACACAAACGAATGCACACACACACTTTCTTATTATCTCAGAATGAAAATGCAAAGAAATTTATTAGCTTAAGAGTGGCATCAAATGGAAATTTATGTACATTTAAAAAACAGAACCCTTGAAAATAAAGCAGTTGCAGACTATTAATTTTCCTCTTTGACAGATTTTTTAAAAATTCCCCTAAAAAAATGAAACAGCATGAATATTGTCAATATATCACAACAGCCACATTAGGTTTTGTGATATACATCATAATATAAAGAACACTATTAGAGCACAACCTGGGAACCATTAAATCATTCTAAATCACTGTTACATTCCATTAGTGTCAATGGTGAAACCACATAATAGGCTTTATTACAAACTTCACCTTGGTAGGCCATTGTCTCTAATAACCACTTCTCTATGATGTGGTATCATACCCAGAAATCCAGGGAGATAATAAAGGCTCCCTTATTTCTTTTTTATTGGATGGGTAAAGTTAAATTTAGCTGTAAGTAAAAAAAAAAAAAAAAAAATCCCAATGCTTTGTTCACTGACTGCAAGTTGCTGCTATTTGGACAAAAAAGAAAAAAAAAAAAATAGGCAGACTTGGGAAGAACAGTTTGAAATAAATGTAAAACCTGGCAATGCTGAGGCCAGGGTAGGCTGGGCAGTGCCAGCAATTACAATGTCAGTTTTGAAATGTGGTTTAGTACATGTGTGCGCCTCTTTCCACTTTTGTTCAGGAGCAGAGTATTGATTATAGAAACACCGTAAGTTTCAAACTTGCCCTTTCCCTCATTCTCCCCTGGTTGGAGCAGTAGCCTTTTAAAAAGTCATTTGGGCACTTTGTTGAGGTGAGGTTGGTAAGGACTTCAGTGCAAACTGTGATCAATTTTCTGATGTTTCAGGGAGAATTGTTGAAGCGTGTTCTGTGTCCCTCTCCTTTACAAATAGAACCATTTATCCCCTCCCCCTCCTATGAATTTAGTCACCATCCCTTCACTCTGTTTCTGAGATACAATTACAAATATAATGCTCCTACAAAGATTTCTGCGATACAAAAGACACCTTTGTTATTGGCTAAGAGCATTTTAGGATAGAATTAAGTAAGTGAAAATCCAATGTAATTATCTCTCAAATGACTGACATAATTTATCATTTAATGGACTACTGTCTCAGAGTCCAAATGCTTTGTATTTTCTCTATATTAGTCTTGATTAATTATAAAGTATTTAAACAATCATTGGATATAAATAAGTACATTTATTTCTATAAAACAACCGTCTACCCTTTGGAAGTCAGCTTTGAATCAGGTTAACCCAGGGCATTGTAATAGATTATCAACATAACAACTTCACTTTGCTTTTGACCAGACTGAAAAATGAAACAATGATATTACCACAGGTATCTTTGTGATAAAATGATGATTTCACCTTGAAAGAGAAATGGATAAAAAAGAGGAACAAATGAAAAATGCATTGTGAAAAGTAGAAATAAGTCACCAGTAGTTGAATACTTCAGAAGGATAAACAAATGACAAAATTAGTAGTGAGCAATCTGGTAGATGTATTTTTATAAGAATTATCTAATAAAAGAGACAAAACAATGAGTTTGGAAATCATAAAGTAGATGAAGGGTCAGAAATCTGGAAATCTGGTCTCATACCAGGTAAGTTTATTGAATGTCCTCAGGCTGTGAATCTTTTTTAGATTTATCCATTAATAGTGCGGCTTGCTTACCCAAACCAGATTTATAAGATTGAAATGAACACGTTTTTCCTTCAATACAATTTTTCTCCCCTTCCCTTCCCTTTCTTTTTCTTCTTTCCCCATCTCTTATCTTCATTTATCTTCCTTCCTCCATCCCGCTCCTTTCCTTATCTTTTTCCCTTCTGTCTCCCTCCCTCTTCCTCTTCTGTCTTCTCTCCCTCCTATTAGCCACCTTGCCTTCTGGTCCTCTTTCTTTTGTCCTTTTTGAAATTAATAGTCCGTTTCATTGCTGGTTTATGTATAATATATTTGTAAATAACAATGTAGAAAAATGTTAATATAGCAAACACTTCATGGGAGGAAATTTAAAAATAAAAACCTGAAATAGTAGGCCTTTTAAATGAGGGTTCCAACAGGAAAAAAAAAAAAAGGAAAAAGAAAAAGCCACCAAAACCCAAAAACCCAAAACATAAGCTTGATTTTCTGTCTCTGTTGCCTAAAGAAAGTCTTTTAGCTAAAGCCTCACCTTTGACCTTGTTTTCTACTTTCGGGGCATATTGTATTTCTCTTTTTTTGTTATATGTCTGGTTTGCAATGCCATTGATGTTCATAGGAAAGTGAGAGAATTGCTGTTTGAAAAGTCTATGCTCTACTTTATGAAGGCTTGCTTTATTTTCTATTTTTGAGATATTTTCTCTTTTTTACTATTGAAAAAAATCATGATCCAGGTCAACTCTTAAATACATTGGAAAACTTAACTGAGAAAAAATTATATCACTTAAAAATAATAGATGTTCACCTGTATTTTTGGTTTTAATCTTTTTCTGATGTCAAATTGGTACATCGGACATTATTGCTTCAGAACTGAATTTGTGTCATAGATGAACTGGTGTTAGAATTAAAAGGAAAACATTGTTAATATTTGTCTATATGTTTTATTTATTTTTGTTAAGCCTCACTGGAGGATATTTTTCCATTGATTTTAGAAAGAGTGGAAGGGAGGGAGGGAGAGAGAGACATGGATGTAACAGAGACACATTGATTGGTTGCCTCCCACACATGCCTTGACCGGGTCTGGGATTGAACCTGAAACCCAACTATGTGCCCTTGACCAGGAATGGAACCTACAACCCTTTGGTGTGAGGGCTGACACTGGATCCACTGAACCAAGCCAGCCAGAGCTTTTCTATTTGTTTTAAGGCCCTAGCTGTAGGCTTCAAATGGAGAACACACTAAGGTTTGTTTTGTTTCATGGTTACTAGTCAGAGTAGTGTGTCTTCTAAATCAACGATTAAAAAAAAAATCAAGGCATATATTATTGCTTCTTAATTTCATTTATCTTTCTGATAACAGAGAAGATTTTACTGAAGGCTTAAAAATCTATAGGGAATGCTTTACTTGTGGTTTTGCCTCATTCCACACTACTTCTAAATGAAAATGGTGAAAATTTGAAGGTGTGTAAAAACTTTGCCATAAAATTACTTTATGGCTAATCTGACAGGATCAACTAATCTACTAATTTCTGAATATGCTAATCTATTTCCCATATCTATACACCAATTCCAATTTTAAGAAACAGTGCCTTGCAATCTGGATTAATATGTGATTGTAAATCCTGCATGGAAAACCAAGAAAAGCAATGCCACTAAATACACTTTTGTAGACCTGGTTTATATTTTGTACATTTTTTGTTAAATAGATATCATTAAGATTTCATAGCATTGCAAATCCTGAAACATTTTGCAAGTTGCACAAAGATTTAGGACAGCTGAATTTCCAGACTGGACACTCATTAATCAAATTTAATTTTTATAGTGACTGATGTTTAGTATATAGTTTTTATATTCATTCATTTCTATAGCTAGTATACATATTTCTTGGACCATATCATTTATTTTGAAAATAATTCCATTATCTTCTTCATTTGCCCAAAAAATATGTAGGGTCATTTTTTTTAAACTCGCAGATAAATATGCCTGGCTTTCCTTCACGAGAAAGATTAGTTCACACAATTTCCCTTATAAAACTTTACACATTGATATGTAGTATATTTAGAAGTCTGTAACTTTTTGGAAATTATAAGTACAAGCTGAAAGAATCTTTCTTAGAAGAAGACAGCCAGTAGTATTTCATTCAGTTATTTTATGACACTATGTGAGAAAGTGGCCTGCTAAACCACAAATCTCATCCCATTAACTCACAGAGTCCTATAACCTTGAGCTATTCAATTTCAAATAGCCAAGTGAAATTTCCTACCTTGGATTTCTTAATAAATACTAAGGTGTTTGAAGAAAAGAGTCAGAATTTTCTGATGCTATAATTATTATAAACATGAGGAAAAATGAAATATTTCATTTAAAATATATAGGATAAGAAAAACAACTGTGTCATGTTTACACTAAATACTGAATACATTTTTCTCCTCTTTCCTGTTCTCTTCACAAAGTTTATTTCATGAGAGGTTCTATTCTTCTTTAATAAATTAATTGAAATGTAGTTTTAATTAGAGGAGCTTGGCCAAAAAAAAAAAAAAAAAGTAAACAACATGAAGCAAACATTTATTGAAGGCTTGCTAAGCGGTAGACACTTTATTTTCTGGAAATATCTTATATAACCACTCAACAACTTTATGAGGGATATGATGCAAATTTTATTTCCCCATTATTAAGTATTCAGATTATGAACCACAATTCCTTTCTTAAGGTAATATAACTAAGTCTTGTATTTAGGGGTTATATTTTACTTAATTAAATGTAACACAATGCTTCTGCTCAGGAAATGTTTCTTTCATTCATTCATTCATTCATTAAACAAATTTTATTAAGGACCTACAATATCTAATACTTTGCCCCTCTCAAAATACAAGACTAGGAATAGAGTTCAGTGCCAATCCTCAAGATTAGCATATTCTATTAGGGAGAAGTAGAAAAGTTCAATTTAGTATAAAAGATGCTATGATCGAGGCACAAATAAGAAACTGTGTCACCAATAAATTGGAAGGAATCTATGTACATTGCTGGAGAGGTAGTAAAATCTTTCTCAGAAGGAATATTGACACTGAGTCCTAAATATGAAATTAGTTTGATGCAACTATGGATCAGACCAAAAAACAAACAAACAAACAAAACAACAGCATAGTAAGGAGGCAAAAAGAGCAAGCAAGCACTATTAAGAATTGTAGTGTGATTTCATTTTTCTACATGAACAGGTCAGTTAGAAACTTTGGCTGAAATGATAATGGCTGGTTTTTATTTTTTTAAAATCCCTCTGGCCTGGCTATTGTGGCTCAGTGGTTGAGCATCAACATATGAACCCGTTCGATTTCCAGTAAGGGCACATGCCCAGTTGATGGGCTCAGTCCCCACTGTAGGGCATGCAGGATGCTGCTGATCAATTATTTACTCTCATCATTGATGTTTCTATCTCTCTCTCCCTCTCCTGTCCTCTCTGAAAAAGATCCCTCTGGACATAACCATTTTGGCTCAGTGGATAGAGCATTGGCCCTCCGATTGAAGGGTCCTGGGTTTGATTCCAGTCAAGAGCTTGTACCTCGGTTACAGGCTCCATCCCTGGCCCCAGTCAGGGCACATGTGGGAGGCAACCAACTGATATGTCTCCGTCACATTGATGTTTCTCTCTCTCCCTCTCTTGCACTCTCTCTAAAAATCAATGGAAAAATATCCTCTGGTGAGGATTAACAGCAAAAAATCTTTCTGGCAGCATGTGGAGAATAAATAAATTGTAGAAGATGCAGTAGAGGGAGACTGGTTTGAGAACCATTACAGTGATCCAGATTATAGGTAGAAAAATTTCAGGATAGATTGTTGAAGTAGCATAGAAAATAATTGCTGATAAATTACATGTGGACAATAAAGGAAAGGGAAAAATCAAGGATGAAAACAGAATAACATATACATTTGAGGGAATAAACACTAAAATGACTAAGTTGCATTAGTTCTTTTTAAATGGAGTTTTCAGGAGCATCCAAATTTTTACTTTCTGAAAAAATTAGAGAATGTAGAAACTTCTGTTATAACAATTTTAATAGATCAACTATATTGATTCATTTCTAAGGCTGCCATGTTAATTTTTATTTCTGTGGCTTATGACCTGATTAAAAAAGACCATATTAATCTTTTGATGAAACTTGAAGAATGGATAGTCTTTTCAGCACGTGGTGCTGGGGAAATGATATGCATATGCAAAAGAATGAAATCAGTCACTTATCTTGCACATATAAAATTCAATTAAAAATGGATTAAAGATTTAAATGTGAGACCTGAAACTGTAAAACTGGAGGAAAACGGAGGGGAAATTTTCTTGACATTCATCTTTGAAATAATTTATTGGATATGATATCAAAAGTACAAGCAACAAAAGAAAAAAAACAGACAGTAGGTCTACATCAGGCAAGTTGACAAATAATTATCCAATCAATTAGTCCATAAATTGTTTTCTTTGATTAGAAAAGCCAAATTCCAAAACCAGTTTACATATAACAGGAACTTAATTGACAACTACATTAAAGTCATATGATCACTACTTTTCTCACTGAAGCCTTTAACTGGTTCTGAAGGGAAGGAAAATACATGCAGAAATAAAACAGTCAAGCAAGTTAATATGCAATAATAACTCTAATTTATTGAACATCTATTATGTGGGACTACATCAAGCTAAAAAGTTTCTGTACTGCAAAATAAACAATCAATTAAATGAAAAGGCAACCTATGGAATGGTAGAAAATATTTGGAAACTATATATCTGATAAGAGGTTGATATCCAAAATATATAGAGAAGCATACAATTCAATAGCAAAAAAACAACAAATAACCTGATTAAAATTGGACAAATACATTACTTCAAAAAAGACATACAAATGGCCAACAGTTATACAAAAAGATGCTCAATATTAATCATTAGAGGAATGTAAATTACAACCACAGTGATATATTGTTAGAATAACTATTATATAAAAAAAGACAAGTGTTGTCAAGAATGTGGAAAAATTGGAACACATTTATCCTGTTAGTGTGAATGCAAAATGGTTCAGTGCTATGGAAAACAATATGGAGATTCCTAATACACACACACACACACACACACACTCACACATACTAGAGGTTGGGTGCACGAATTCGTGCACAGATGGGGTCCCTCGGCCAAGCATGCCATCAGCGCCAGCTGGCCAGGGGGAGGGACCACGGGAGGTTGGCCAACTGTGGGAGGTTGGCTGTGGGAACACACTGACCACCAGGGGGCAGCTCCTGTGTTGAACATCTGCCCATGGTTGTAACGATTGCTTAGGCTTTTATACTAGTATATACAGATCCACATGATCAAAATAATTGAAATTTTGATCTCAGAGAGATGTCGGCATTCTCATGTTAATTGTAGCACTGTTCACAATAGCTAATATAAGAAAACAAACCTAATATCTATCAATGGTTGAATGAATAAGAAGGTGGTATTTACACACACATCGGAATATCATGCATCCTTAAAAAAGAAAGAAATCCTGTAATATGCAACAACATGAATAAACCCAAAGGACACTATATTAAGTGACATAAGCCAGTCACAAAAGGATAAATACTGCATGATATCACTTACATGGGGTACTTATATATAGAGATAGCACAGTGTTGTACAGCAGACCTCTAGAATTTACTCATCTTGCATAACTGTGTGCAAGATGAGTGTAGCTGTGGTAGGGCAAGCCTCTCCTGCAGACACTCCCCCCAGCGCATAGGAGCAGCTGCAGTTGCAGGCACAGTGGTGCTGGGATGAGCGGGAGCAGTGCGGTGCCCTGCCACTTCACATCCCCCAGGTGTCCCAGATTGCGAGAAGGCGCAGACCAGGCTGAGGATAAATGCTGCATGATATCACTTACATTCTATACTTTGCTTCTGTAAGTTTGACAAGATAGTCAAACTTATAGAAGTAAAGTATAGAATGGTGGTTGCTAGCAGCTGTGGGTGGAGAGCAAAGGAGAGTTGCTAAGCAATGGGTATAAAATCCTAGTTATGCAAGATGAGTAAATTCTAGAGGTCTGCTGTACAACACTATGCTATCTCTATATATAAAAGCCTAAGTGACCAGCCAACCAGCTGACTGGCCAGTAACTATGATGAGCACTCACCAACAGGGGGCAGGCGCTCAATGCAGGGGAAGCAGGGGTGCCGCTCAGCTGACAGATGGGTGCCAGATGCCTGGCTGACAGCTGGCTAGTGTAGCTGTGGTAGGGCAAGCCTCTCCTGCAGACACTCCCCCAGTGCACAGGAGCAGCTGTAGTGGCAGGCACAGTGGTGCCAGGATGAGTAGGAGCAGTGCGGTGCCCTGCCTCTTCACACACTACTACATCCCCCAGGGGTCCCAGATTGCGAGAAAGCGCAGACCAGGCTGAGGGACCCTGTGCACCAGACCTCTAGTAGATAATAATGTTACTTTGTACACTTAAAAAAATCTGTTAAGAGAGTAGATCTCATGTTAAGTATTACCACAATAAAATAAAATTAAATAAAAAAACTTCTGATAAGGTAATGTTATTTAATGTTCAATTGTAGGGCATTATGGGAATTGTAGTTTCCAGTTATTCATATGTGGTTTGTGTGGTGTTATCTAGCCTTGCAAAATTCTATTCACCTGTCAAAAATATCATTTGCTGCAGGCAAATTTTTGAATGCAATTCTGCAAGACTGATCTGTATAGAGTGGTGGGTTTCTTAGAAATAGTGCTACAACTACAAGTCTCCTTCTGTCTTCCTACATAAATGTAAAGGCATATTCATAAGATGTTGGTAATAAAGTGAAGCCATGAGCAGGTAAATAATCACCACACATTGAGCATTATTGTAGGCATTTGTGGAGTTGTCAGGGTACTTACAGTGTGGACAAAATATAACCAGAGAAATGACATACACAGGCTATGTTCTGAATCAAACTCACAAGTAGATAGTTCTGGATATAGGTATATTTAGGGAGATTTTTAAAGTCCTTAGAATGTTAGAATTGCAATACTGAATCATAGTTTGGCCTTTTTTTTCCCTGAGAATCAGCAATAATAAATGGAAAAATGGCAGACCAAAGCAAACTCGTCTTTAAATGATGCAATAAAAAGAACAATGATGATCAATAGCTTTGATGACTAATACACAAGTTACAGTTTGTCCCCTTGGGAAAAGTTGGGATGGCTCTACTTGACATTAGGGAAAGATTAAGTGTCAATGTTTGGATTTGTTTAATTATACACCCAAATCCTTTCAATATACTAGTATCTCTGAAGCCAGGCTTTTTGCCTTTGAATGTTTGTATTGTGACTCTTTGGATTGTTTACTGGTTACTTCTCTTTATAACTGGAACCTGAACATTAAATCCCATTGGCAACAACTACTTGTCAAGAGCAAAAATAAAATAAAAATATGTATTTAGTTTTCAATATAGAAGTGCTCATATCTGAAAAAAAATATGTACCTGTCAAGTTTTCAACATCTCACTGGGGATGCAATGCTGTTGTGGTTTCAGAACCTGGCTGACAAATTCACATTTCAGTAGTAAAGACAAATCAAGGGTTTTTCTACCCCCACTCCTTTTTAAAAATTCTTTTTTCCCCTACAGCTTTGACAGTCATACAGAACAATTTGAGATCTAACTGCCACTTTGATGCACTACTCCATTATTAAGTGGCGCAGTGACTATAGAATAGATGATGGGCCTGCACTAAAGGCACTATGGATTAAACAGCTTTCTACAACAGAGAAACTGAATGGTCCAAAGAATTTTGAAAGATTTTTAAAAAATATTTAAAAACTGCCCCAGAAACATCAAAGTATATAATTTTAAGTAACCTCAGGTAGTAAATGGTAAACTATGAAAACACAAAGTTTAGAGGAAATATTAAATAAATTAACAAACATCAGAAAACCTACAATTACTAATTTCAAATATGAGTGCCTCAAGGGGCTTAAAAAAAGGCAATATGAATCTATGCAGACTTTAAGATATGAAGAAATGAACATTTATTATGTGACAGTAATTTCACACCATATTAATAGAAAAGGGTTGTAAGAGCATTTCTTTATACCTTAAAGGTTGAGTTTCCACTAAAGTAATATTGACTTAAAGTACTTAAATTAATTCTTTTGTCAATATCTCTACAGTAAATCAATACACCTAGAATTAACACATTTTGCCAGAGGCAGACTAATCTTGGCAAGTTTCAGTTACAATTTATTAATGAATTGGTCACTCTTAGGAAAAATAAAAACAAATCAACAAAAATTTGATGATAATACAAAATAATAGATGTTTAATATTTTGTTAGATATTCTTCTTTTAATCCAGGGGATAAAAATATCAAAGGCTACCCTGTTATAATGATTCCCTTTTATATGTTTTTAGCTAACACAATCAAGTAATCACTTTTTCTAGAAATAAATAAAATAAAATTTTATGGCATACTATACTCCAGAATATAATGGGTCACAAAATATATTTTTTCGTAAAGTTATTAAAGGCAAAGTTTAGAAACATTGATCCTGTGATATGTCCCAGGAAGGAAAAGACAAGAATAAAAAATTCCATTAATGTATATAGTTCTGAAATATTTGCTATATAATGCTTATCCCTTTATAGTTCTGACAACTAAATCAAACTGATGAGTATCTGAGGATGTGATTACAATTTCAGTGTTCAGTGATCCAGATAGGTGTTTTTTTTTGGTTGTTTTTGTTTTGTTTTGTTTTAATTAGTTTGCTCAAATTGGAAAAAAATTGAATCATTGTTTTATCCTCTTTAACTAGTAACTCTCAGAGCAAAAAAAAATACATCAAGGAAAAAAGGGATGTTTTATATCTTTTATAAGATGATACTAGAGAGGTATGGCCCTGTGAAACAATAGTCAGTAGTAAATATATTGCTGCTTGATACTGAGATGTTTAAAAAAGAAAGGAAAAAAAATTTCATCAGTTTCTCACTTTTTATTTTTGAAGTGCTAAAGGGGTTAAAAGAGAGAGAGAGAGAGAAAGAGAGACCAAAAAGTAATTATGGGAAATAAAATAAGAAATTTCTTAGTTACAATTCCTGACCCTTTGCTGATTGCAGTAAATTATAAATTATGCAGTCAATGTAGGCCAACAAAAGAAGACATCTTCAAATCTCAGTCAAAGGTAATTACTTAAGTCGGCTGAATGTTCCCTTTTCATAGAGTGTGATCTCTCTCTGACAGCTCACACTGACAGATGACCTTCTCAGCAACGTTCTTATCCTTCGGATCATGAGCAGTGTGCCTCTCTCCCTGAATATCTCTATATATTTGTGACACGAAGCTTTCAAATACAGCTATTGACAAATCAGAACATCAGTCTAAGTGCTGGTCTCCCTATCACTCACAATATAGTAGCTATCACTTGTGGTGGTGTAGAGCAAGCACATCTCTGAAAAATGAGTTCTCACCAAGTGCTAATTTGACACAGCTCGCTTGCCTTCCCATAATTGCTCTGTCATTGTCAGTTGGCAGTTCCGGGCTCATTCCTGGAAGCTGTGCTGTACAATTGGATACAATTACTCCCATTTACCACCACTATTATGCCACTGATGTTGCCCAGTCCGCATATTGACATGCCTCATTAAACCTGGATTCAGGCCATTAATGAACATTGTTAGCATTTCTCTTAAACTTTTTTGCCTCTAATAAACAGTCAGTGTTCCATGAAGGAGCACTGCCATCCTTGTGATATGATATTTATTATCTTATGGGGGAAGGGGACTCCGCAAATGGAAACTATCCAGATGCTGAGAGAGATATATACAGTTAGATCAGTAGGCATAGAGTTGATCAGCGGGACCTTTCTTTGCCAGGAGCATCCCAATCATTAACTGAGTGACTTTTTCTATCCAAAAAAAGACAAGCAACATAAACATGAACACCTCAAAAGTACCCACATCCCAGTGAGCTCTCAAGGTTGCATCATTGTCAACACCTCTCTCTGGCCCTCTCTTACCCCCAGGTGGTGCTACATGCCATGATAAAGATCATTTTGCCCTGGGTCTTCAATCCATTATGTCCAGCTAACTTCAACGGGCATTTTTATTCAGAGATAATTATGTGTTGATCAGAGAAGTCAGCGGCTGTCACCCATATTGCAGGCACACCTGTGGTGTGACATAGGTGGTAAGAATGTCACACTCTTGAGCTGTCATGACACAAACAGGGACTTTATTATGTATATGTCATCATTTATCTTAAGAAAATGATACTTTCCCACACAATGACAATAATGAACCTTTGCAACACTCCCATAAATCTTATTTGCAGTTTTATTCTTGACCTTCATTAAATATATACTAAACATATAGAAATGCCTATAAATATGCAATATACTTTCTGGCTCTATATATGTTTATATATATATAGCCAGGTATGTGATATCAAATTGGACATATAAAGGTTTTAATTAGAAACAATATCTTAAATAAAAAGTAGGTTAGTCACTTAGGCTTATTAACTTTTCTACAATTATGATAAAAAATAAATATTTATACAGTTGAAGGTATTTGTTGAACAGCATGAGTGCTACTAAAACAGATTTACTTGATTAACTAGTGTCAAGTTGTCATGTATTTTCTGTAATTAAGTTTACATAATAAAACTAAAGAGAAAAATCTTCATTTAGACAATGTTGATTTTAAATCGTTATGCATGCATGTTTTAAATAAAATTCCTACCAAATCAATTGGTGTGTAATAATTAAGTTCACATCTATATGACTTTGAAGCATTTAGAAAACAGGTAATTTTCTTATTTTAGTTGAAAACCTTGATTGTAACATATAAAATATATATTCAAGACATGATGTGAAATTGACCTGAGCTACATTTTGGAAAACTAATAGTTAAGGAATAATTTAAAAAGTAATAGGTAAGGAACAATTTTAAAAATTATTTTCTTTTAACTCCATAATCCATAACACAGTCCTATAGAGTTCAGAGGAGGACATTGCATAGCACTTTCATGATCCTGGGTAATTTGGGATCCTTAATTCTTAACACCTGGCTTAAGATTACCTGCAGACTTATTTCTTGGAGATTCTTTGAATAAAAAGAGGAATATTTGTCCTTTCCTTTTAGATAGAAAATGTAAATTATAACAACTTCCAGAATATTCTGAGTCCTGCCCTTCTCCCGCCTAATCGGCTAAAACAAAAAAAATTATTACTGAACAGTTACTAGTTCTCAGACATCATAACAAGCCTTCTTTGCATGTTTTCATTTAATCCTCAATCAAGTTAATGAATTGGGTACTGTTATTATCCTTATTTGAGAGCACATACTGATAAAGAGAGATGTTATATAACTCTCTCAAAGTCACAGAGCTGTCAGTTAGCTAAGGCAGGACTTAAACCCAGGGAAGTTGGCTACAATTACTATATTCTTAACCAATATTCAACACCGTCTCTCAAATGACTGGCATTTCTATATTTAAAGTGGCAAGCCAGTTTGATTCATTTGTTTCCACAGGATTAATTTCGAAGTTCACTGTTTTGGCATAGTAAAAGCATTATGAAAGTATAGACTTAATTGGATTATTTTCTGTAATTTTTAGTATTGGGGGTTATTTTGTGTTTTGATTGGAACATAAAAATGCAAGGGAAAACACTTTTTAAAAAAAATTGAGTTGATCTTATTTCAGAAATGAAAATATGTCATTTGTCTCTTATTGAAATATAGGTCTAATTTATTCTGATGTAGTGATTTCTGATCTTTTATTTGCAAAAAAAAAAAGAGGGAATATGCTTTTATATGATATGGTTCAAAGTTTTATTACAAAATACAAATTATTCTCAAAGTTAGTGTAAGTGTTGGTTTCTGCTGAGCCTTTCATGAGCAGTGACTTCCTGTGATGTGGACATGTGTCTGTTAACATGGAACAGGGCTAATCTCTAAATAACCTAATTTGCTAGTTTGCTAGTAGAAATAGTAGCTTGTAAAACTAGTAAGCTCTATTCTCTTTCACATTTGGTTATTTTCTTTGTGGGTTAATTGAAGCTGATAAATATTTTCATACTTGAATGAAAAATAAAACATTTAAACATCTTTTGTTTTAGCAGACATATAGACCAATGAAACAGAATAGAGAGGCAAGAAATAAACTCACACCTTTATAGTCAATTAATATTTCACAAAGGAGGCAAAAATATACAATGGGGTAAAGGTAGTCTATTCAATAAATGGTGTTGGAAAAATTGGACAGATATGTACAAAAATTGAAACTAGACTAACTTCTTACACTATACACAAGAATAAACTTAAAATGGATTAAAGACTTAAATGTTAGACTCAAAACTATAAAAATCCTAGAAGAAAATACAGGCAGTAAAGTCTCAACATTTCTTATATCCATATTTTTTTCTTGATTTATCACCTCAAAAGAGAAAAACAAAAGAAAAAAATAAACAAATGAGATTATATCAAACTGGAAAGTTTTTGAACAGCAAAGGAAACCATTAACAAAGTGAAAATACAACCCACTGAATGGAAGAAGATATTCGCCAATGATACATATGATGAGATTAATATCCAAAATTTATAAAGAAGTGATACAACTCAACGCCAAAAATACAAACAATCATCTAAATAAAACATGGGGAAAGGCCTGCATAGACACTTGTCAAAAGCAGACATACAGATGGCAAAAAGACATATGAAAAGATGCTCAATGTAACAAATTACCAGAGAAACGCAAATTAAAACCACAATGAGATATCATCTCACACCTGTCAGAATTACTATTATCAATAAAACAACCAATAACAAGTATTGGCTAGGGGGTGGACAAAAGAAACCCTCCTGCACTGTTGGTGGGTGTGTAGATTGATGCAGCCACTATGGAAAACAGAATAGAGGTTCCTCAAAAATTAAAATGAAACTACCTTATGACCCAACAATTCCACTTGTGGCATATACTTAAAGAAACCTGAAACACTAATTGGAAAGAATATATGAGCTCCTATGTTCACTACAGAGTTATTTACAATAGCCAAGATTTGGAAGCAGCCCAAGTGCCCATTAGTAGATGAGTAGATTAAAAAGCTGTGGTATATTTACACAATGTAAAAAAGAAGAAAATCTTACTTTTGGGGATAGCATGGATGACCTGGAGAGTACTATGCTAAGTGAAATAATCCAGTCAGAGAAAGATAAAAACAATATGATTTCACTTATATATGGGATCTAATGAACAAAATAAACTAACAAAGTGGGGACAGACTCATGGATACAGAGAACAGACTGATAACTGTCAGAGGGGAGCTGGGTGAGAATGGTGGAATAGTAAAAAGATTAAGCAAAGAAAAAAAAAAGAAAGTCTGGAGTACACATTAAACAGTATGGTGATTGCCAGAGGGAAGGGGAAAAGGGAAGGCAAAAATAAGTAAAGGGAGAATAAATGGTGATGGAAAGAGGTTTGATTTGGGGTGTTAAACACACAATACAGTATACAGATGATGTATTGTAGAATTATATACCTGAAACCTGTATAATTTTATTAACATATTGCCCCAATAAATTCAATAAGAAAAAAAAATGTTCTAGTTTTGTTTTTGGCATGAGTAGGCTATGTAACTATAATTGCCTTCTGTATGGATTTGTCAACATAAAATTTGAAGTATTATTATAGGAAATTTTGGGGTTTTGTTAATAATTTTCATGAATAATAAGCTTAAAATGGTCCTGCTTCATCTCTGCTCCCTGATGTTTAAGAAGCATGAGAGTACTAGAAGAAGGGGTATGGGATGTGGCCTGCCAGGTAATCACAGGTTAATATTTTAATTTTATAAAGGAAAAGGATTATATTGCCTGCTTGTGTTCTTTCCCTTTGTCTTCATATAACAAAAGTGAGAGATGAACTCTGGTTGGAAACCAGAATAGTCTTTGATTCATAAGATAGATGGAACTGAAGCACAAGAGTATAAGTTCTGCAAATAGAGACAAACACATCTGGCTGAGACAATGATGGATTCAGTGATGGCCTATGAGTTTGGCTCAGCTTGCTTCAAGCTGTAGTACCTAAATGTTAGAAAGAAGTGTATTTTATAATTATGGCATTCTTTGCAGAGAAAAAAAATTTTTTCTCATGCCTTCAGTGAGATATTTTAATGATTCACATTCATTATTCAAAGAAATGTTTTACTGAGTGCCCATAAGTATCAGGTATCATTCTAGAACTAGAGATAAATCAATACACAAAAGAGATGAAAAAGTTTGTCCACAGAAAACTTACATACTAGTGATTAGAGATATACAACAAGTAAAACAATTAAATAAATTATATAATATATTGGTGAAATTAAGTCAAGGATATATTGCCACTGAGAAGGTTGGGGGAGGGTTGTAATTTTAAGCAGGTCTCGTGGAGAGGTAGACATTTGAGCAGAGATCTGAAAGAAATAAAGCAAGGAACATAAACATATCTAGAAAGTGAGTGTTCCATGAAGGAACAGCCATGCAGGGCCATGTGGGAACATAATTGGTATGTTTAAGGGATAGCGAGGAAATCAATGAAACAAGAGGTGAATGAGTGAAATTAAGAAAGGGAAGTGGTAGTTAGTATACCAACTTGTAGCAAAATGCTGTTTTTATGTTTGAGTCATTGATTTGCATTTGCTTTTTATAAGTGCTAATCGAATGCCCCTCTTATCTCAAAGAGAATTAGAAATTATGCCTGAAATAGGCAGTATTTAATTTTATTTGGGTTCTAGAAGCAGAATGTAAATATTGGGAATAAACCCAGCAGAAGGTTTTTTCTTTCTACAAATACTGTTTTGGAGAAGGACTGTCAATCTGTTCAGTGTGTGACTGTGTTGTACAAGTCTCTAAACAACATTCACAGATCAGCAATGGTGTATGCATTTATGGTATATTCTCCTTGAAAGAGACATTTAGCTGGCAGAGTTAAAGACATTTGAGACTAATTTTGCATATTTTTTTGTTTTCTTGCAGCGTATTTACCAAAAACTTTCTGTGAAGCAGAGAAAAAAATATTAACGTATTATGTCTGTTGGTCTCCCATTATTCATTTGTTACATATACATGAAAGAAATTCATTCTGCCCTTCTGTACTACTTGGCTTATAATTTAGTTACTTATTGAATTGCTTTTCTCATTCTTTATGGTTAATAATTATTATAAAGTAGCATTTCTAATATGTCTTTATTATTAATGTAGTATCAGCAAATTTTACTTATTTAATACACATATATTTGAAACACACTCTAGCCCATTTTTTGTATATGAGCATTAATTGCATTTTTATTTCATCCTTGGTTTTACATAGTTTCTATATATGGTATTGTCATCTTTATATTTATTTTAACATTCAAACTTTTGATTCAGAACTCAACAACAATAAAAATATCTGTGAAATGTATAAAAATTCCTATGAACATATGTATATACTGTATTATAGGTCAAAATATGTGACTCATATGGCTCAATGAAGATAAAGTGAAACCTAACAAAAAACGGAGGTTTGCTGCCACAACCAAAGCCAAACTCCTGAGGCAGGTGCTGGTGCAAAAGGAAAGTGGTTTGATTCCAGAACCACATGACCTGGGAGAAGGGTGGACTCCCATCTCAAAGACCAATCTCTCTTCCTGCTCAAGCCCTGTTCTTATAGGGATATAAAGGGGGTGGCTTCTTTCCTGTCCAATTATCTTGCTAACTTTTGGCTGCTCAGGTCCTATACACTCATATTTATAGTTTTCTGGTGCCTCAGTGGAAGAACCTCCCCCTACTTCCATCTTGGCCAATGGGGGAAAGTCCCTGGTGCTTGGACTAACTGTCTATGGTAAGAAAACTGTTTTATAATGTCACTACCGGCCAGCCATGTGTTAAATTTGTAAATGAACTCTGTGATTATGACATAGCAACTGGACAAACGTTTATTCATTTACTGGAATAATTACATAACAATAATAAAACTTGAAAAAAATATATAGTAACATGCACATATCTATAAAGTGAGTATTCCAAGCACATATATATGCTTGTGTGTGTTATAATAATAGATTATAACAATATAAAAACAATAGATCTCACATATGTGGAATGCTAAATAGTAATTCATAATTTTTCTATTGCATTTTCATAGAAATATTTTGTGATTATTAAGACTGAAGGCTTTAATCACAAACTTGTCTCTATGCAGAGTAAAACATTTTGAAACCTAACTCTAGCAGTGAAGACAATGTGAGGCTGTTTATAAATCTTGGCATTTTGCATCCATTTGAACATCTTTCTTACAAAGGGAGATGGTCAAAAAGCTAAAAGAGGGAATTTCCGTTGCTCAGTGTACACTACATATTTCTGCTTAGCTATACCCATAACTCATTTAAGGCATAGATTGGATTATTTTGTGTGTTTTTTTATTTCAAGAATTTCAGGCATTATTTAAAAGAGGTATTTGAATCATATAAATAACATTACTATAAAAATATAATGCCAAGAAAAAATGATGAAGAGTCCCTTACAAAATGACACTTTCCTAACTTTGGCTTATTTTTTATAAGCAAATGAAAAGAACAGCCAATATCTATGTTTGCAAGATGGATATGAATATTAATTTTTGAATTAACATTTGAAAATGATAGTTGAAGTAGAAATCAGCATTTCTAAACTGAAAAGTTTTCTTTTTTTCTGAGCATCTATTATTATTATATTAAAGTTTGGAAAATTGAGAATGAGAAAATTATAATATAATAATGAAGAGGTTTTATACATAATTAAAATGTAAAGGCAAAGTAAAATCTTAAAATAGGAATTAGGGAAAGTGTTAGAATAGTGAAAATAAAGGCACAATAGCAAGTAATAAGTTGTGAAAATAAAATTGCATCCTCTTTTTCAACTCCTCAAGTCCCTGTTTAAAAGATCCCCTTAACACTTTATTTTCAGATTTTTTCTACCTATATTTTTCTTGCTTAATATCTGATAACAACAAGTGAGAAGATAAATGCCACTTCATGTATCCATTAGCAGAAATTTGAACAATTATGGATACGGAATATAGAATATATTTTAAAAGAAGGATTCGGGAATTCAATTACTTGTAGTTACCTCATAACAAATTGTACAGTTGACTCTCATATAATTTTGCTTCTTACATCGACTGGTCACATAATCAATAAATAAACAAAGCTAAAGCAAATGTGTTGTATCAGTGTAAATCCCCCAAGTTACATAGATTCACCTCTTTCCCTATTTTAAGTAACAATATTTGTTACAATGTCTTAGTATTTATGATATCAAGACGCAAGATATATGATTGAGATATGGACATAATATTCATTATAGTTATTCCTTATACTATGAGAAGCCTGCTGCAAAATTGAAATTCAAGTGTTTTCATATATATATGTATATATATATCCATTCACAAAAAATTAAGACATCTATCTTAGTATAAGCCATATTATATTTCCAATAAGTTTATAAGTTCTTCTACTTACAAAAATATTTTTACAAAAAGATTTATATCTACCAAAAGAAACAATTAAAAAAAATAAAACAGAAAAAATGAATGCTGTTGTTTTCAGCAAATTTTAAGTGTGTGATAATTAAGCTATAGCAGTTCATGCCAGAAAATCTACATACTGGAGCTTTATAGAGAATGATTAGTTAACATCATTTTAATGATGAATTAATGTGTAGTAAAAGCATTCTAATTCCAATATGTACAAAACCTTCTACTTAAAGACACTGGACCAGGGAGAACAGATCCATGACCTTTGTGATACTGGCAAAGGTTGAGTTCACTACAGTTAACACCCAATTTGTCTTTCAAGGTTAACTACACATGCCATGCTGGGAAATGAAACAATTACTAACAAATTTTACAGGTATATTCTATCAAATTTAAAAGGCAGTCAGAACTCTAAATAAAAATTATGTCTGAGGAAATCATGTAAAGGAGATAAACCGGGAAGATGTGTATCTGTATCTCTATGTCTGTAATATTTGAAAAAGACTCCTTCAGAAAAAGGCAGCATAAACTTTTCAAGTACATAAATGAAAATGCTTATATTGAACAAATCAAATATCTAGCTTATAGAAATGGAAATAGGAAGGACAGCACCTAATCATCTGGGCACAGCAAGAGAACATGATTCATTATTCTGTAATTAACTTTTAATTAACTTTGCTTTACCTACTTTAGAAAATTAAATAAACTTCATTTTATTGCTCATGCTAAACCAATGAGCATAAGTTAGAGTTCTGCTCTAATTAAAATAAGCAGTTGAGCAAAACTGTGTGTAAAGAATAGTGAAGAATTGTTTCTATCCAATTGATATATTTCTTACGTTCTGAAACACTTTTATAGATTTTTTCAAGAATTCCATTAGTTAGGCACTGAAGCCTTCTGAAATATGTGATTTAAGAAATAATATCATAGTCCAGTCTTAAGTTTAATTGATTTAAACTTAAGTAGCATTTCAAATTAGATGACTGAGAGAAGTGAAGGAAGGAGGGAAGGAATTAAAGAAAGAGAAGGAGAGAAGAAGGAAGAATGAAAAAGGGAGAAAGATAAAAACAAAAATTAAAGCTGTGCTATTTCATCCACCATCCACACGGGGTGAGGCAAAAGTAGGTTTATTGTTATTCATATAAAAAATAGCACAATAATTAATAAATAACAATACAAGAATAATAAAAGAATTTTATGCTCTCTTGCTGACAATCATCTGCCTTTCCATTCTTTAATAGTAACACAATGGCCACTCCATACTGATTTTAGATTATAAATTCTATAATTTTGAATTTCAGAAATTTTTCTTCTCACTATTATCTCTGATATCCACTGTCTCCAATTCTTAATTTATCTTGAATCTGTTTTTTCCATCATGTGCTCTTATTAAATACTAGAGGCTCAGTGCACAAAATTCGTACATTCAGGGTAGGGGTTCCTCAGCCTGGCTTGCAACCTCCTTCACTCCGAAGGCCTCAGGGGATGTCTAAATGATGGCTTAGGTCTGCTCCCTAGGGCCGGCAGTCGGATATACTTAGCACTGCCACAGAGGTGGAAGAGACTCCCGCCACTGCCACTGTGCTCGCCAGCTGTGAGCCGGCTTCTGGCTGAGCAGCGCTCCCTCTGTGGGAGCTCAGTGACCACCAGGGGGAAGCTCCTATGTTGAGCAGGATTGGGCCTAATATTCTAAATGTGAGAGGGCTCAGGCCAGGCTGAGGGATCCCACAGGTGCATGATTGGGACCATGGAGAGACACGGGAGGTTGGCCAGCCAGGGAGGGACCACAGGAGGGCTCCAGGGCATGTCAGGCCCATCTCGCTCAGTCCCGATTCACCGGACCCCAGCAGCAAGCTAACCTATGGGTCAGAGTGCCTGCCCCCTGGTGGTCAGTGCACGTCATAGAGCAGTTGAGCGGCCTTAGCATATTATTAGATTATTACGCTTTGATTGTTTGAACAAACGACCGACTGGACATTTAGCATATTAGGTTCTTATTATATAGGATGATGTGTTCTTTAAGAACATGATTTCTTTCTGTTTTCACTTACTTTCCACCCATCCTTTAAACATAGTAAACCTTGTCAGTAGTATAACCAGATTAGCATCCTAGAGATTTCTTGTCCTATCAAAATACCTAGATAACTGGTATTAACCTGTAACAAATCTCCACTTGTGAATTATTTGTCATCACAAAATATTATGTATAGGAAGCTAGGGAAATGGAAACAAACTAGGCCAAATATACCTGGATTGGATCAAAATAATATTTAATGAGAATTTCACCATACCCTTAACTCTACTACATAGAAGGTGACTGGAATATTTTTAATTTCCTTTAAGTGGTATTTATTTTAAAGTGAGTGAATTAATGAATTGGGTCCATAGCAAATTTCCTTTTTATTTACTATCAGCTAAGCACATCCTTGTTCTAAATAAGCCTTTTATTCATATTTTTTTATTTTTTTTAAATTACAATTGATGTGCAATATATATTAGCATCAGGTGTACAACCCAGTGATTAGAAATATATATCTCACCCTGCTAAATCTAGTATCCATATGATACCACATATAGTTATTACAATATTATTGAATATATTTCCTATACTATACTTGCATCCCCATGACTATTCTGTAACAAATAATTTGTACTTCCCAATCCCTTCACCTTTTTAATTTATCCCTCAACAACATCCCTTTTGGTAACCATAAAAATGTTTTCTGTATCTATGAGTCCATTTCTATTCTGCTTGTTCATTTATTTTGTTTTTTAGATTCTACATATAAATGGAATCATATAGCATTTGCCTTTCTCTTTCTGACTTAGCACAATATACTCTAGTTCCATCCTTGCAGATGGCAATATTTCATTGCCATTTATGGCTGAGTCATATTCCATTAAATATAAGCACCACTTTTTCTTTATCCATTCATTTAATGATGGACACTTAAGTTGCTTCCATATCTTGGTGATTATAAACTAAAGGCCCAGTGCACAAAATTCGTGCACAGGGGAGGGGTGTGTCCCTCAGCCCAGCCTTCACCCTCTCCAATCTAGGATCCCTCAAGGGATGTCTGACTGCCCATTTAGGCCAGTGGGATCAGGCTTAAATGGGCAGTTGGACATCCCTCTCACAATCCAGGACTGCTGGCTCCCAACTGCTTGCTTGCCTGCCTTCCTGATTGCCCCTAACCACTTCTGCCTGCCAGCTGATCACCCCTAACCACTCCCCTGCCAGCCCAATTGCCCCCAACTGCCCTCCCCTGCAGGCCTGGTCTCCCCCAACTGCCCTTCCCTGCAGGCCCGGTCGCCCCCAGCTCCCTCCTCTGCCAGCTTGGTCACCCCTAACTGTCCTCCCCTGCAGGCTTGATCGCCCCCAATTGCCCTCCCTTGCAGGCCTGGTGCCTCCCAACTGCCCTCCACTGCTGGCCATCTTGTGTCCACATGGGGGCAGCCATCTTTGACCACATGAGGGCAGCCATCTTGTGTGTTGGAGTGACAGTCAATTTGCATATTACTCTTTTATTAGATAGGATAATTTTGCAATGAGCATAATGGAATACATATATGTTTTTTTCACTTAGTATTTTGGTTTTCTTCATATAAGAATGGAATTGCTGGATCCTTTTGTTATAGGCTTTGTCTTAAAGTGTATTTTGTTTGGCATAAATATTGCTACCCCAGCTTGTTGCTTGCTTGTTTGTTTCAATCTTTATGAAGTACCTTTTTCCATCCATTTACTTTCAGTCTGTGTGTGTCTTTTGCTCTGAAGCAAATCTCTTGTAGACAGCATATTTTTTTAACTTTTTTTTTTTTTTATCCATTCAGCCACCCTATGTCTTTTGATTGGAGCATTTAACCCATTTTTATTTAGAGTAATTGTTGATACATATGTACATATGTATTGATTGCCATTTTATTACTCATATTTTTAAACTTATTCTTCTTCTCAGAGAAGACACTTTAACATTTCTTGTCTGGGAAGCATATTATCTGGCCTTCCATTCTAAATGATACCTTTGCTGGGTAGAGTAATCTTGATTGTAGGCCCTTGCATTTCATCACTTTAAATATTTTGTGCCAATCTATTCAGGCCTGCAAAATTTTAGTTAATAAATCAGTTGACATCTTATGGGTTCTCACTTACAAATAATTAATTACTTTTCTCTTGCTACTTTTAAGAATTTCTCTTTGTCTTCTAAATTTTAATATTTATTACCATTTTAATTATGATGTATCTTAGTGTTGACCTCTTTTGCTTCATCTTGTTTGGGACTGTCTGCACTTCCTGGTCTTGTGTGTCTTTTTTCTTCACCAGGTTAGGGAAGATTTCAATCACTATATCTTTAATAGGTTCTCAATTCCTTGCTCTCTCTGTTCTTCTTCTGGTATCTCTATTATATGATGCTGTTATGCTTGATGTAGTCCCAGAGGCTCCTTAAACTATCCTCATTTTAAAAAAATTATTTTTCCTTTTTACTGCTGTGTGTATTTTTTCTGTTACCTTGTCTTCCAAATCAGTGATTTAGTTCTTGGCTTCATTTAGTCTGCTATTAATTTATTTCAGTGCAGTCTTCATTTCAGTTATTATAGTCTTTATTTCTGACCTTTTTTTTTTAATGGTTTCTATGGCCTTTTATATGCTCAGATATGGCCCCAACCAGCTGGATCTGTAGAAGGAGAGCTTAGAAAAAGAACAACAGTATTTGCCAGCACTTCTCTGTAGGAGAAAGCTGCCACTCAGTCCCTTCCCAGAAGCCAGATGATTTAATTATCCCCCGTATCTCCCTAGAACTTTTGAAGCTTCTGCCCCGCCACTGAAGTTCTGAGTGGGTGAGTCTGTGTGCTGGACCTTTAAGATAAATGCCCAGGACTCCAGGAGGCCCCTGTCTCACTCAGCCATAATATCTACTGATTTTCACAGCAGACGTGACAGGGACTTTTCTTCCTGGCATAGAACCTAGTGCCTCAGAGGAAACCTTCACAGCCAAGATAACCCTCCTGATTTTTAGTCATCACATGTGAGCATGTCATTAGCCAATTCTGTGTCTCTGCCTGTCCTACTGTTCTAGATGTAGCTTCTTCTCTATGTCCTTAGTTACAGGACTGATGTTCATTGAGGTGTAAGGTGGTTCTCAATAATCTTTGTTCTGTGGCCCTTGCCGAGTTGTTCAGTTGGTTAGACCACTGTTCTCATGCACCAAGGTTGTGCATTTGATCCCTAGTCAGAGCACATGCAAGAATCACCCATTTAATGCATACATAAAGGAAACAATGAATTGATGTTTGTCTCTCTCTCTCCCCCCCCCTTAAATCAATTAAAAAAATATGTCTCTTTTGTCATTTAGTTGTTATTTTGATGTGGTTGTGGGAGGATGCCAGCACCATGGTTCCCTGTTCTCCATCTTGACCACCCTTTATTTATCCTTCACTACACCCTATGCCAAGGGAGTACCAAGCCTCTTGTTACTCTTCAAAGCATCTCTTTTAAAACTAAAAGATCCAGAGCTTGTGATAAGGCAATATAAGGTGTCACTTCTAAGAAGAAAGAATAGAGGAAGCAAGTAAAATCTAAAGTTTGAAAAATGACAAAAACAGATTATTGAAAACAGTCTGAAAGCAACAAGCATTTTATTTATTTTTCAATATTTAACTAGAGAATTAACATTTATTTCTATGCTGGTAACTTTTTAGAAAAAGAAATAGATAATTTATTATTAGGTTTTTCTTTTTTCTCAGGTGGAAAAGTGTTATCTATAGAAATATATATTTGTTTTTAGTGATCTCTTTATTTTTATTATTGTTAATATTATTATTATTTAATACTAGAGGCCCAGTGCACGAAATTCATGCACTCGGCCAGGGGCCCTCAGCCTGGCCTGCACCCTCTTGCAGTCTGGGAGCCCTTGAGGGACATTCTTAGTGCTGCCTCTGAGGAAAAAGAGGCTTCCGCAACTGCTGCTGTGCTCGCCAGCCTTGAGCCCAGCTTCTGGCTGTGAGAGCGCACTGACCACCAGAGGCCAGCTCCTGCATTGAGCATCTGCCCAACTGCTGGTCAGAGTACATCATAGCGGCCAGTCGTTCGGCCGTTTGGTTGATTTGCATATTAGCCTTTTATTACATAGGATTTTCTTTAGGAGAGGATCTGAAGCTGTGCAATAAAGCGATTTAAAGAGTATCTATGTGTAGATGTCTGTATAAATAAAAATATATATATATGTAAATCTATTATTTTAAATTGCAGCTATCAACATGTAACTGCATTCCTCCTTATCAAATGCAAGAACATAACCAATAACTGAAAATTATAAGGTGTCAGGGTATAGTAGACTATTTGGTCACAGTATATGTGACAAATTTCTCATTTATTTAAATTGTTTCCCAAGTTTTGGTGTATTTTTCAGGTGAGACTTGTTGGAAAATCAAACATACTAGAAAGATCAGCAGCTAACACTTTTCACATAACCTGAACAAGTGTAACTTCTGATCCTATGAGTTTTACTGTTCTTTGTTCTTTCCTTCATCATTTCTGATTTATTCTCTGTACTCATAAGTACATCATTTTCAGTCCTTTTCTAAACCTATGCATTGTCCTTGATTTTTATTTCTAATGCCAAATCCTCTAACGGTTGCAAAGTCTTTCTTAATATAATATAAGGCTGAAACATTCTTCTTTAGTTTCAGATCAGTGTTCCTTGTCCTTCTATCTTCTGATTCTTTGAATAATCACATTCTTTCATTTATACAGATGCTTGTAAGGTATTTATAGACAGATCAAATCCCCTTCAATCTTTCTCTTCTCTTGACTATATAAATGTCTATGACCCTATATCATGTCAAACACTTTGTCCTCTTTTTATTTTTAATTTTTTATTAACTCACTCAAATCTTTTACAACTTTTACATTGCCAGGATAAATAGAAATGCAATAACTCATTTATTTTTATCATAGGTTAAGTATAGTTGGAAAGTTTTTTTCAAGTTATGTACTCATTTTTTGGATTGTAGTTATTATTCAATTATTATTTTTATCTAAAAATGAATTTTTATTATTTTAATGAAGAGTATAATTTTGAACAGAGTGCAGAATCTCGGAGGGAAGGCAGGGGCTCTTCCACTAATATCCATATAAAATTTCCCTCAATTCTCTGAGTCACTGGAAATATGCATATTGACACTTGAAAGAGTATTATATCTTTAATAATTTGCTGAGTACAGGTGCAAAAACCTGGCCTTGAGTTTGTATTAATTTATCATAAACATTAACTAATTTCAAATATTTTATTACTACTAAAGTCTCCATCTTTGTACAGTGGGTAGGAGTTTTTCTAAATAAATATCAATGCTAATTAGGTCTGCTATTTCTATTCTGCTGTGGGTGTATATGTGCTTACATATATATTTACAAAAGTAGCTATAGGCATTCTACTCTGCATAAATATTTATAAAATGTACCTATAGGTGTTCTACTGAATTTTTAAATGTGTTTGATAATAGAGATTTAAAAGAATTCAGTAGGGATGTTTATTTGGGTCACTAGTAAAAATGAACCCAAATACAATGATAAAAAATATACATAAAAACCCCTAATTTGAGAAAATGAGAAAAAAATTAATAGAACTCTAGAATATGTGTGTGAGTGTGTGCGTGTGTGTGTGTGTGTGTGTTGAGATGCAGAGATTGTGCATATGTGTATTTGGAGGAATTATTAGTCTTTAAAAGTCTACGGAATATTTCCCAATGGAACTCGCAACAACAGCAACAAATATAATTCATATAAGGTGCCCTAATTGTATATATGCATATATTCATTTTTTGTCAATATTTGAGTAATATTAAAGATATGGAATATCAAGTGTTGGTATTTAACTAATTTTTTTTATTAAGCTCAATTCCTTTCCTTGCATACATTGTGGTTAGGAGTAAACATCAAAAATTATAATGGAATCTAAATTTTAACTCAGGAATTTGAGAAATGTCAAAGGGCAGTTATCTTTATTATAATATAGGATTATAATAAGAAATCTATATGATTTAATAAGAAAAGCTCATAAGAATTTTATACTAAGAAGTAGAAATCTACACTAATAAAAGAGAAATATGCAAATTGACCATACCTCGGTGACACCCATCAGCCAATCAGGAGTGAGTATGCAAATTAACCCAACAAAGATGGAAGATTAATTTGCATACACAGGTGCAGAGCTGCTGGGCAAGGTGGGACGCCTACTATGGGGGAGGGCGAGGGAGGAGGGAGCTAAAGGAGTGGCGCTCCAGCTGGGAGTGAAGACTTGCAGGCTCCCGGGCAGCTGGGAGCAAAGCCAGGAAAAGGAAGGCCTATTCTTGCACGAATCTTTGTGCAACAGGCCTCTAGTTTTATATATGTACAAATGTTGTTTTATGAAGGTACCAAAAGCACCACTGAAACTATAAGTTAAAATTGATATAAAGTTAAAGGCTGTCAGAAATAGTGCTCTTCTTGTGAAATGGTATATTGACCAACTTAATCCAGTGCCTCATATTTTGGTTCAAAGAAAATATATATTATGGCAAAAAAAAAAAGTATGCCTTAAAGGCAGTTCATCCTGACATGGAGGCATGGGAAGTTAAAGTTCACTTATGACTTACTTTTCAATAACAGATTTTAGATGAATTCTTCTGCTTTGGATAATTTATGAAGTGATGATAACTGTAGGAAATTAAACCTATTTCATGTTTATATATTTTAATGACATTCAATGCATCACATGTAATTTTTCCATAGTAATTTCATTATTGAGCTTTTCCTAAGAATTACAACTTTGTAAGTTGTAATTGTCAATGAATATTCAGTATTCACTATGTAATTTTTTTATATGTCCCTAAATTTTTCTATGACAAAAATAAGTACAAGGATGGGGAAAATTAGGTTTACAGTTTATGTGAAACACAGTTTATTATTGTATTAATATGTATTAACATTTTATTATTTATTTGTATTACTACTGTAAACCTAATTTTTCCCACCCCTGTATATAAAATAAACATAACTATACACAGTCCAGGCCACTTTCACAGAGACTTGGTGATTCTAAAGGTTAGAGGATAATGTATAAAGAAATTGTAATTATGGTCAAATGTTTTCTCAGAAAAATAGACATACAAGAAAACTTTATTTTCCATATTTGTTTTCCTCAGACCAAGGAATCAGGCTTTGTAATATTATACAAGCAATTGCAATCCTAAGGCAGAAAGATCTATGCAAACAACTCATTTTTTCCCTCTCATTGCCCTTTTCATAAAATACCAAATATGTATATTCTCCTCCAGACATCTATATTATTTCCTATTTTATCCTCTTAGAATTCTCCTCCCAGGAACAATGCACAAACTCGCATTCTTCAACCAATGGAGTAGAAATTTGCTCAGTAAGCATTGACATTCCCTGTTCTCAGATGTTTTTGTGGAGCCTTTCCCTAAATTTCTGTCCCAATCTTAAATATTACCTTCTTATCATGATGAAGCTAGGCTCCAGATACATTTTGCCTTTGTTTTGCCAGTATTCTAGCAACTTCAAATTGTGCTCACAAGCTTGGGTGTATAATATCAGGGCAAAAAGCCTACCACCCTTTGTATTGGACACGTACCTGCATATATGCATCACATGCATATCCCAACTGCAGACTGATCCCACACCAATTTTAAAAATATATTTAATCTACTACCAATTATAACTTATCAATTAGTCACTGTTAAAAATAGTAATATTTTTCTTTTAACAGTCATATAATTATGACAATAAATGCTATTTTTATCTGTCATAATTTCATATGTAGAAAAAACAAAATATTAATTTGTTCTAGTAGCATTTTACATGTGGGAAACTAGTAAACCTCTTATTAACACTTTTTACATTATATGTTTATTTTAAGTCATCCTTCAGCCTGTTAGTATTCTCTGGATTTTTTAAATTATATGTAGAAACCAGTTTTGGGGTTGGTTTTATGTTTCTTGTTTGTTAGTTTGTTTGTTGTTTGTTTGTTTTTTGTTTTTGTTTTTGTTTTTTGTCGCTTTTGCAAGAGGACCTGGGTCAGGTTTAGTCAGATAAGAAACTGTAACCAATAGGAAAGTGGCCTGAGGCATGAGTCTGAGATCACAAAAATGGGAATGGAGGCTCCTAATATTGCTATCAATCAGGAATTAGCTGAGGGTCCAAAAGACCCCAGATCAAGGTGGCAACCAAATAATGTGGATTCTCAGGTCTTAACAGCAGTTTGACAAACCAGAAATCATAAAATCAAAATGAAGTCTGGAAAACCAGTGATATCCATGACAATGGCAGGGCAAAATCTGGAATTGTGATGTCCAGGGAATGGAAAGCAAAGTCAGTAACTTTAGAGTGATCAAAGTATGTAAAATGCCATACTTAGCATTGTAATATGACTTAGATGTCTGATTACAAGAGAGCAGCCCCATTAATCAAATGTAGAGAAGAGAATGAGATTATGTCTGGACTTTCCCTGCTTTGCATATGGCCTTGTATCTATTAGCACAAGCAGGGAGAAATGATAGGTCCCTAAATAAGTAGAATAACACATTGATGTTTTTCTCTCTTTCTCACTCCCTTCCTCTCTTTAAAAATCAATAAAAAAAGGAATACAGAGTTAGGCAAAAATAAGTTTTTAGTTACAATTACACTAAACACAAGAGTTAATCTTTGTATTGTTATTTATATTATTTTCCATATGATAACTGTAAACCTACTTTTGCCCCACACTGTATAGAACATTGATATATCAGCAGTTTTTATATCTAAGAAGTACTTGGATTTTGGAAGAACTATTGGAGACCCACAGTATAGTAAAAGAAATGAAAGGACACTAAAGACTCTGTGGTCTGGACCTTAGAGTTCTGAAACACTTGAAACATTTGACTAAGGTCACTTGGAACTAGGTAAAAGTCATGAGCACTCTAGCTGTAAGTATAGTCTTTTCTGTAAGTCACTCCATGTCCTGACCCCCAGTTATATCAGGGGTGCCTGATGGAGGCCAGGACCCTAGGATATTGGTTGGTGCTCTAGGTTCCTGACACCAAGTAACAACAGTGAGTCAACACAGGTGACTATACTGTCAACTTAGCTTTTATTATTTACAGTTTAATCCAAATTCCAGACACATCAGAACACACACACACACAAATATTGTGAGTTAACACACAAAAGTCCAAGAGTTCCGAATATCCTCTGGTCTGGGCTATTGACAGATCGGTGATTGCTGGTCACTCGGAGTCACAGAAGCTTCAGTGTCCAGCAGGTCCTCATCTTGTAAGGAAAACTGCTGAACTAGTTCAGACAGCAAGGCCCCAGAATAATCAACAGCCACCAAGTCAGACCCTCAAGCTGAGCATGGATCATTTGTAGGGGGGCGAATAGCAAGTGTCACTGTTCTTAGTTTCACTTTCATCTTATGATACCTTTCATACCTTTCTTTCTATCTTAGATTCTAATATTATTCTAATACTTTTGTTTAAAGCTTTTGCTGAGCACCTATTATATGTGACATAGAGGCCCAGTGCATGAATTTGTGCATGGATGGGTCTGGCCACCTGCCCCAATGAGGGCCATGAGGGCCAGACTGGTGGGGGAGAGGGGATGCAGGAGGTTGGCTGGCTGACCCTGCCCCCGATCGGGGTAGGGGGGACAGATTGGGGGTGGAGCCAGTGGGGGGAAGGGCTGCAGCCCGTTAGGGGGCTTATCAGGGCCCTGATGGGGCTGGTTGGCTGCTGCAGTGCACGTCATAGTGACCGGTCATTCCAGTCATTCTGTTGTTCTGGTCACTTGGCTTTTATATATATATAGGTAAGTACCTGAGTGACTAAAACAATACTTGTCATCATGAATTTCATAGTCTCCTTGGAAGGATATATATATAAACAGAGGATTTAAAATACAGCATGGTACATACTGAAACAAAAATATGGATCATGAGCAAGTGAAGCACTGCAGACTAAAAGAATTCTACCTGACGCAGTCAATGGCAGCTGCAAATAATATGACTTGTGTCTGGAAGAATAAAGAGGAAAATACAATACAGGAATCAGCAAATATAAAAACATAGGCAATCCAAGAAAAAATGACAAGGAACTTTATTATTGTCTGTAATTAGAGTTGTTAAAGTTTGGGAATATTCTGAAATGACATTGGACAGAGGTTGAGAATAAATTGTGGAAGTCACTGTTAAGGTACGGAATTTGATATTTTTTCCCCCAATTAGTAACAGGTATCATACAAATATATTAACTAGGCAATACTTTTCTTATCTTTTTATTTTTTAATTGAGGAAAATAGCTGACAGTATTGTAGCTGATCATTTGGACTGGAGAAAAATTGATGGCAATGACTCTTGCTAGATGCTTGTTCCAGTAGTGTAAGTTAATGACAACAAATGATAAGTGTTGAGAAAGGAAGGCAGAATTCAAGAGATATTTTTTAGCTGCAATAGGTGCAATACCTGGATTGTGGAGCAGTGGTAGTGCAGCTGGAGAGAAATGGATGGATTCCAGAGACATATAGGAGATAAAGTTGACAAACCTTAAAGCATATAAAGAAAGAAACAAGCTATCATGAGTTAGATTTATTTGAACCAATAACTCTGATATCAGACCAGCAAAACCTGCAGATATTGGAATTTCATATATAAAATATAATTTTAGTAAATGTTTTAAGAAATCAAAAAAGAAATGAAAAGCGTGAGTAATGAGAAGGATATTACCACAGGTATCAAAGCAGAATTGTAGAAAAAAAAAATAGAAATAAGAATTAAAAACTTAAATTAGCCCTAGCTGATTTGGCTCAGTGGATACAGCGTCAGCCTGCAGACTGAAGGGTTCCTCCTGGTTCGATTCCCATCCCATCAAGGGCACACGCCCAAGATGCAAGCTCAATCCCCAGTAGGGGGCATGCAGGAAGCAACTGATCAATGATTCCCATCATTGATGTTTCTATCTCTTTCTCCCTCTCCCTTCCTCTAAAATAAGTAAAATTTTTTTTTAAAAAAACCCTGAAATTAGAAACTGATTAGGGCAACTAAAAACAGACTAGTCACAAGTTAAGAAAAAAAATAGTAAAATGGAAGATAGAGTTAAACAATTGTCTAGAACTCTAGATCAACATAGAGAAATTTTAAAAAATGAAAAATACAAAAGACATTCTGAAAGACATGATGAATAGCATTAGAAGTTCCGAAATGTATGTAATGTGAGTTCCATAAATAGAGAATAGAATGAATGGGACAAATCAGTGTTCAATGAGGTAATTAATGACTGTGAAATTACCATACTTGAAGCCCAAACAATGATTAAAAGGATACATCAAGAGGTATCCCACCATGACTCACTGTCATGAAAACAAATATTGACTGAGAACAAAGACAGATTACAAAGGAAAACTTTTAGACTGATTTCTTACTTTGCAATAGAGTAACAATGAAAGCCAAAAAGCTGTGGAATAACATCTCCAAAAGTTTTAATTTATATATAGTATTACATATCCTGTAAAATTCCATTTTAAGAATAAGGGTAAAATAAAGACTTTTTAAGATAGGAAAAATTGAGAGAGATTACTTTCAATCGACCTATCAAAAAATTTCTAGAGGATAAGCTTCATAAAGTTAAAAATCACTAAGAAAGACTGAGCGTGATAAAAGGATGATAATTAGAAAAAATAGCAAGCATAATCTGTTCAAACAAAACTTGATGGTATAAAACAAATTTCACAAATCAGATATAGTTACTTTAAAGATTACCTGACAGTAGCAATAATTAATTTGTGAATATTAAATTTCACAATTAATATATTGGATACAAATATAAGTTTGGAAATAAAACATTCTAAGGTCCTCATAATGTTTGGAAAGAAAGAGTAGATATTCCTTAACTCTGGACATTTAAAGTTAAGTATGCATGCTAACACTTTTGGGGTAACCACTAATATAGTAGAGAAAGATAGAGTGTGTAACTTCCAAAATAATGGAATGGAAATATATGGGGGCAGGAGGGGAACAAACAACAAGCAAATAATAACAATAATACTCTATATAAATTTTATAGAAGCAAGAGAGAGAAAATGGTATATTAGAAAAGAGAACAAATAGAAAGCCCAACATAATGGTGTATAAGAATTTCAAATTATTAATTGTTATAATAAACATAAATGGACTACATTCTGAAATTAAAAGTCTAAAATGTCAGAACAAATGAAAAGATACAACTATATTAATATTAAACAAAAGAATACAAACAAATAGAAACTAACACTAACCAAAGGAAATTGTGTCCTATATTGTTATCCCACAAGGTAGACTTTAAGGCAAAGGTGTTGTTAGCAATAAAGAGAAATAATAAATAATGATAAAATACTCAATTTACTAGGAAGATACAACAGAACTTTTATATTGCTAATAATTTGGCTTCACAATATAAAATGAGAAAAAATTAAAAACTTCAAGGAACATAAATTTTAAATTCTATGTATGATATTATTAAAATGATACCTACAGAACAAGATTTATGGGGTCTTCAACAAAGTTAATAAACTGATAAAATAATCAACTGTGACTGATTTAAAAATACACACACGGATAATCTGCTTTAGAACTTCTGAACAAACAGGAAGCTTGACGCTAGTAAAATCAATGATTTTAAGAATAAAGAAACTGAGGTCTCAACAGGGTTGATAATCCACCAAAGGCCAGACAACGTATCCTGGCAAAGCCACCACTAGAAGCAAATTAACAAATTTTTAGGCCAGAATGTATTTTATTTTAATAGTGTTTGAATATAGCCCTATTGTCTACTGAATTTCTCTTATACTATAAATGTACTGGTTTAAATAGTTTGGTTTTGTGTGCTTTTGTTCTTTCTTACACATTATTTGGTGTGGAGGAGTAGATCTATGCTAAGATCTAAAATGGAAGCAAAGAAAGGCATAGGTAGACAGATGTGGAATTTCAGACAAGATAAAATGAAGAATGTAGATAGGTAGAAATTAAACAAGTCATAGCAAAACCCATTGGAAGAAGATTCCGAATTATAATTCTAGCATAGAATTCTTTTCCCTACCAAGTTGAATATAAGAAATAACCAGTCCTGGAAATCATGTATGGCTGGAATCTGGACTATATCAAGACTCTAAAGAATTCTATACTCTCCACATGATGTAATAAAGCTTATAGGGCTGTTGGAGAAAAAGATGTTAACAGTAATTGGGGTAGTGTTCCAACAAAGGTCACATAAATGAACAACAATAATAACAAAAGCCTGTGGGCAGATTCATTTTTTAAAAATTATTATATCACAAATTCTTAAACCACAGCCATTTTCATCATAACATTACTTTCTACTCATACTGAATTATGTCAATAATTTTTTTTCATACTGAATTATGTCAATAATATTTTTTATCCTCAGTACAATTTTCAAGCCTAAACTCATCTTTGTTTGTTTATGAGTTAAATTCTTCTGATTTGATTTATTTCCCTATCCAATCTGCCAATCACTTCAACTGTTATCTTATCTATAACCTTAAGTTCTCCAAAAGTACTCTTACTGGAGTAATGTTGGGTTCAAAGGAAGAAGTAGATCCTCTGTCAAATTGAAGATAGAATAGTAAAATTAGAAAAGTCCAAAGAGTAAAAGAGATGCTTTTATTATATGTTTTCTTTAAGAATGTTCTCAATATTTGCCCCCATTTTTTCACAGACACACCTAATTCAGCTAATATGAGATATAAAATTCAATTTTGGAAACTCTCAGGCATATCGAGACATTAGTTGGAAGAACATACCATTTTTTCAGCCAATATAAATTATCCAGTATATACTATGTTCCAGACACTTTTTAATTTTTTAAAAACTGAATTTATTGGGGTGATCTTGGTTTGCACAATCATACAGGTCTCAAGAATACAACTCAATAAAACATCATTGGCACACTGCATAGATCCAGAGACATAGAAGCATGGAACAGACATGTGTCCATCACCCCAAGCAATGCCTCTTCCATCCCAATTCCACACACCCGCCTTTGCCCACCTCCACCTAGCCCTCTTCCCCTTTTCCTCTAACTATCACCACACAGTTGCCTTTCTCTATTTGTTAGGTATACATGTTTTTGGGCTCATCTTTTCATTTTCAATCATCCAGTCCCACCACCAATCTCCCCTCTGGCTGCTGCCAGTCCGCTCAATATATCCATGCCTCTGTTTCTATTTTGTTCATTAGTTTATTTTGTTAATTAAATTCCACATGTAACTGGGATCTTATGATATTTGTCTTCCTCGAGTAGCTTATTCAACGTAGCAAAATATCTCCAGGTCCATCCACGCTATCACAAGAGGTTAAGATTCACTTCTTTATTATGGCCCCTTAGTACTCCTTTGTGTAAATGTACCACAGCTTTTTCATCCATTCATCTTCTGATGGGCATTTGGGCTGTTTCCAAATCTTAGCTATCTATATATATCTAAAAGCCTAAGTGACCGAAGAACCAAACAACCGATCGACTGGTCACTATGACGTGCACTGACCACCAGGGGGCAGACACTCAATGCAGGAGCTGCCCCCTGGTGGTCAGTGTGCTCCCACAGTCAATCTCCCACACAACCCCCCTCCCCCGCCCAAGGGACCCCGCCTGTGCATGAATTCATGCACCAGGCCTCTAGTTATAAATAATGCTGCAATGAACATAGGGGTGTATTCTTCCAAATTAGTTTTTCAAGTTTCTTTGGATATATTCACAGAAATGGGATCTCTCTGTCATAAGAGAGTTCCATTTTTAATATTTTGAGGAAACTCCATACTGTTTTCCACAGTGGCTGCACCAGTCTGCATTCCTACCAGCCGTGCATGAGGGTTTCCTTTCTCCACATCCTTGCCAGCATTTGTTTGTTGATATACTCAAATTGCCATTCTGAGAGGTGTGAGGTAGCATGTCAATGTGGTTTTATTTTGCATTTCTCTGAAGATTGGTGATGTTGAGCATTTTTAATATGTCTGTTGATCACCTGCATGTCCTCTTTGGAGAAGTATCTATTCAGGTGATTTGCCCAATCTTGAATTGGGTTGTTTGTCTTCCTTGTGTTGAGTTGTATAAGTTCTTTATATATTTTGGAAATTAATCACTTATCAGTAACATTGGCAAATATGTTCTCCCATTCAATGGGTTCCCTTTTTGTGTGGTTCATTCACTTTCAGCCTGTGTGTATCATTTGTTCTGAGGTGGGTTTCTTGTAGACAGCATGTATATTCGTCATGTTTTCTTATCCATTTAGTTATCCTATGCATTTTAATTGTAGCATTTAATCCATTTACATTTAAGGTTATTATTAATAGCCACTTAATTATTGTCATTTTATTCTTTTTATTTAAATAATTATTGTTGAAAGTCTTATATATGTCCTTCTTTTCCCCCCATTGACCCCTTCAAGCCTGCCCCCATCCCACATCCCAGGCTTTCACCACCCTATTGTCTGGGTTCATGGATTATGCATATATGCATACATGTTCTTTGGTTGATCTCTTCCAACCTACCCACCCACCCCTGTCTTACCCCTGAGATTCCAAAGTCTGTTCCATGCTTCTATGTCTCTGGATCTATTTTGTTCATCGGTTTATTAAAATTATAACCTTGCTGGGTAGAATAGTCTTGGTTGTAGTCCTTACTTTTAATCACTGAATATTTCATGCCAATCCCTTCAATCCTAAAGTGTTTCTGTAGCGAATTCAAGGGCTTTATGGGAATTCCTTTGTAAATAACTAATTGCTTTTCGCTTGCTAATTTTAAGATTCTCTCTTTGTCTTTATTCTTTGGCATTGATGCCTCCTGATGTAGGCCTCTTTGGGTTCATTTTGATTAGGACTGTCTATGCTTCCTGAACTTGTGTGACTTTTTCCAGGTTAGGGAAGTTTTCAGTCATTCTTTCTATTTTTTATTATTATTATTATTGTCTGAAGTTTTACGTATGTCTCCTTTTTCCCCAATTGACACCCCTCCCCCAGCCATTCCCACTCCAGGCAAGTCCCCACCAACCCAGTGTCTGTGTCCATTGGTTATTCTAATATGCATGCATACAATTGCAGTCATTTTTTCTTCACCAGGTTAATGTGATAAGAGAGACAATAGGAATAAATCTAATTTTTTGACAGAAGTAACCTAAAGAAAGTTAGGGAACTTTTCAGTCATTATTTCTTCAAACAGGTTCTCTATCTCTTGCTCACTTTCTTCTCCTTCAGTTACCTCTATGAAGATGATGTTGTTATACTTGATGTCCCAGAGGTCTCTTAGACTTTCTTCACTTTTTAAAATTCTCTTCTCTTTTTGATGATCTGCTTGGTTGCTTACTATTATCTTGTCCTCTAAATAGCTGATTCTATCTTCTGCTTCATCTAACCTGCTATTGATTCCTTCTAGTGTATTCTTCATTTCAGATATTGCATTCTTTATTTCTAATTGGTGTATATATATGTAGGTTCTTTTTAATGCTTACTATATCTTTATTTAAGTTCTCACTGATAACATCCATTCTTCCTTCAGGTCCTTGAACATTCTTATAACTTTTACTTTAAACTCTGCATCTGATATTTTGATTGTTTCCATTTCATCCAATTATTTTTCTGGAGGCATCTCTTGTTCTTTCATTTGGGCATATGTCTTTGTCTCCCCTTTTTGTCTTTGTGTATTGAGTAGGTCTGCTATGACTCCCAAACTTGTTAGTATTGCTTTTATGATGAAGGTGGCTTGTTGAGCTCAGTGATACAACCTTACAGATCAGCTGAGCTCCATGTTCTAGGAAACTTTCTTGTGGGTTATGTGCACCCTCATGTTGTAGTTGAGTCTGGAATGCTATTGGCCCTTTTGCTGATGGAGTTAAATCATCAGGCAGGCTGACTATAAGGGTAAACCTCAATCAACATGTAAAAGACGCTGTGCAGGGGATGCCCACCAAGGCAGAGTCATTCCCATCAGGATCTGGTGCCTGCTGAGATCTTCCTTTGGGTGTTGTCACTTGTGTGGCTATATAGATCAAAGTCTGGTGTGATCTGAAGCCAACTATTGGTTGTGTTAGTTCTGGGACCACTTGGGCAGGATTCAGGTATAGGTTGATGTCAGATGTTGTGTGTGCCCTGCCTGTAACTTCCATGCCATTCACCATTTGTGGCTGCATCTACTGGGCTTGGCATGCATGGGAAGGGCCAATTTTTTGTATAAGGGTCAGCTTCTTTCAGCTTAAAACAGAGGGGAGATCTGAAAAAGGACTGAGCCTCCCTGAGGTCTGCCTCAACCTGTCAGCTACTCAGCCTCCCCCTGAGGTTGCCTGATCTTCCTCCAGAGCCTTCTGAAGAAAGACCATAGAGTGAACCCAGGCTGGCCACAAACCACAGGTGGCAAGCCAGACCATTTGGTCTCTGCCAGAATCTTCAACTCTAGTTCCACCACTAGCAAGGGCATGCCACAGGTACAGGTTGAGTGCTGCCAGCCATCCATCTCTGTAGGAGCAAGCTCAGATGCCCTGGGCTCAGGGAAATAGATCAAAGGAATCTCTCATTGGGAGTGATGCTGTTCCAGCTTGTAGGTGTTTGCTGAGTAAGCCCTTTGTCTCAGTCCAAGACATTAGACTCTGAGAGACTCACACTTTGAATGTCCCAGTTCTGAGACACTCTCTGTATCTCATGTGAAACTAACCCCTGAAGGATTGGGTACCCAGGACTTGGAAGGGCTGATCTAAACAGTCTCCCATTGGGCATGATGCCTGGAAGCCTTAAGAGAAGTGTGGGCACTTCTTTCCCTTCCCTGGGTAGTAGAGGCTAAGCTCACAAGGAGATAGCGGTATCCCACACCACCTACAATGTAGCAACACATCCCAGCACCTGCTCATCTGGTTCCTAGACAAAAGCTTCCCTGAGAGACACCACTCCAAAGTCCCAGCTCTACACAATACTCCGGCTCCCCTGCATGACTGAACTCAGCAGGATGGAGCTGTCCAGGTGATTCAACAGGTGGGGTAAGGGATGCCAGCTGTGTGCTCAAAGTGGTGGAGACTAGCCCTCTTTACAAAGCCACAGTTTAGTCACTGCCTAAGCCTCAGCCGAGAACCTTCCCAGAGAAAGAGGGCTCCAAAAGGCACTGTTGGCTGCTGCCAGCAGACCCTTCCACCAGACTGTGCAAGGCAGAGTGGACTTGCCGGCAGTCAGGGACCTTGAAGTGCACTCCTCAGACTGGTGCTGTAACAACAGGAATGCTCCTTCCTGGGAAGGTGGTGTCTTGGTTTCCTTAGGCAGACTGCATTCCCACTGATTTTCACCACCAGATGCTATGAGGACTCCTCTTCCCATCTTTGTTGTTCTGAGTTGGGGATCCCTGTGTAGGGTTGACACCCTATGCTCCTGGGGGATGGAGGGAAATTGTGCTGCCATCACAAAGCCCTCTGGCTTCTCAGCCACTGCACCTGGGTGTGGGGTCTTGCCCTTTTCAAGAGAATTTTAATATGTTTTGTTGTCTTCACCCTTCTTGCAGTCTCTATGTGGCTCCTTCTGTAAATCGTTGGTTAAAATATTTCAGTTCAGCTAGCCTGTAAATAGCCTTGTACAGCCCAGTTAGACTACCATTGAAAAACAACACCACCTTCTCAAATATTCATCAATTTAACCCTCAATTCTTTTTTTTTTTTTTAAGTTTAATTTTATTTTTATTGTTTTAAGTATTACAAATAGTAGTACATATGTCTCCTTTTTTTTTCCCCCTTTGATCTCCCCCCGACCTCCCCTACCCCCCAGGACATGCCTTCACCTGCCCACCCTCCCCCCCACACCCCAGTGTCTTATATCCATTGGTTGTGCTTATATGCATGCGTACAAGTCCTTCGGTTGGTCTCTTACAGCCCTCCTCGCCCAACCACCCCTGTCTTCCCAATGTAGTTTGACAGTCTGTTCAATGCTTCTTTGCCTCTGTATCTTTTTCCCACCATTTCTTTCCTTTAAAAAGTTTTGCCTTTGCAGACTGGAAATAAACATATAATAACAAAACAAGACAAAACAAAAAAATGTTTGAGTCCCAATTTCAATGTCCAACAGTTCCTTATGTGTACATGTCAGCAGTGATATCTGGATGGTGGGCACATGGTGGCAATGCAGGTCCGACCCTCTCTGGTTTGGTCCTAGGTAACCTGCAGCGGTGCACAGCTGCTGACTGCTCCCATGGCAAGGCGTTGTCAGCGTCTTCCATCTCTGGACTGTTTTTTCCTTCTTGTCTTCGTGGTTGGAGCACTCCTGTCAATTCCTCTCTGTTGCAGGAATCCATCTGGTCTTGGGGTTGTTTTCTGAAAATATACAAATATATTCTCGACCACAAGTTAATAAAGGAGTCTTTTCTATATAATTGATTTGGGATCCTTTTTATTTTTGTTCAAACGATTTTCCTTTGTCTTATTTAGACACCATGTGTGTTTTTAATGGCCGTCTTGCTGTTAGCATTGCAAATGAACCTTAATTTGGTAAAGTAAAAATTTTCTAGATGTAATTTACTTATAGGATATTTTTCCTTACATGATATTGCCCTACTATCCCCCCCCTTTTTTTTTTAATGGAGGTTTTTGTAAATTTTATAATGCAGTCTTGATAACTTTAAATTAAAAAAAAAAAATTTTTTCCCCCACACATATGACTGCTTTAGGTTCATTGCATATTCAGGAATTTTACCATGAGATGAACTACCAATAGAAATTTTAGTTATTACTTTAAGAATAGCTTTTTGTCCAGTACTTGAATATTCACTTATTTCAATTAGCCTATTTAAATTAATCTGAAAACTCGATTACTATTTTACTGTCAAATTTAATACTCTACCAACAATCTTAGTTTACCCTATAAATATTAGTGGGAAGGATTATTTGCATTCTTGAGTGGGCCCTGAGCATTCCAAATGCTCAGCTGCATTTAGATATAGGGCAACTGCTGTCGGCCAGGTCTCTTGTCTGTTACCTGGGTCCTGATCTGAGCTGGGCCAAGTCTCTGTCTGTCACCTGTATCTCGATGTGAGCTGGGCCGGGTCTCTTTCTGTTGCCTGGGTCCCGATCTGAGCTGGGTGTGGGAAGCGCGAAGCAGCCATGGGGGTAGGAGACCTCCTTTAGAAGGGGGTGAGGGTTCAAGCCCCTGCAATGTTGGGGGGGTGAGGGTCTGTGCCCCACTTCTGTTGCCCCCCCAAGTTCTCTCCTGATGGCCCCTTGCGACTGTGCCTGTCTTAGGTTGTTCCTTCCTTGAGGAATCTTACCCGTCTCTGGCTAACCAGCCATCCTCCGGGGCCAAGCAGGGTGCTGTGAGGTTCAGTTCTGTCTCCTTGGTAGCCTATGACCCCGTGGCCTCCACACCCAGCACCTGCCTTGGGAACCCCTGGCCTGCTGGCAGGGTCCCGGTGCTGATCACATATCTCGGGGAACTCGGGTTTCTTCTCCAGTGTAACCCTCAATTCTTATCATTGCTATTCCTATATAAATTGAGACATTTCACACTTGGATTTTTATCATAATCTTCTAATTATAAGGCTTTTTAATTTCACCCTCTTTGCCATAACCCATCATATATATTGCATTTCTAGATTATTATACCTAAGTGGTAGCTTGAACCCATTACTCCTCTACTGGAAAAAAAATCCAATGACATGAAACAAACAAAACTTATTAAAATTATCTCTTATTATGGCCCTGTAATTCTTTTCATCATGTCCTTCTCTGATCTTTATTTGTAACTAGCCCGTAAACACCATGAGACAGGATCCATCTCTCCTGTAGTCAACATTCTATCAACAACACATGACACATTTCCCATGATATCCTAGATGCTCAAACTTTGTTGAATAAATTAATAAAACATGCAAAAAAAAGAAACTAGACCACCAACTTACACCATACACAAAAATAAACTCAAAATGGATAAAGGACTTAAACATAAGACAGAAAACCATAAAATACTAGAGGAATCCACAGGCAGCAAAATATCCGACATATGCCAAAGCAATTTCTTCACTGATACTGCTCCTAGGGCAATGGAAACTAAAGAGAAAATAAACAAATGGGACTACATCAAAATAAAAAGCTTTTGCACAGCAAAAGAAACCATCAACAAAACAAGAAGAAAGCCCACTGCATGGGAGAACATGTTTGCCAATGTTATCACTGATAAGTGTTTAATCTCCAACATTTACAGGGAACTCATGCAAGTTAACAAAAGGAAGATAGACAACCCAATCAAAAAATGGGCAATAGATCTAAATAGATACTTTTCGAAAGAAGACAGAAGGAAGGCCAAGAGACATATGAAAACATGTTCAAAGTCACTAATCATCTGAGAGATGCAAATCAAAATGACAACGAGGTACCATCTCACACCTTTCAGAATGGCTATCATCAACAAATCAACAGACGACAAGTGCTGGCGAGGATGTGGAGAAAAAGAAACCCTCGTGCACTGCTGATGGGAATGCAGGCTGGTGCAGCCACTGTAGAGAACAGTATGGAGTTTCCTCAAAAAACTAAAAATGGAACTCCCATTTGACCCAGTGATCCCACTTCTAGGAATATATCCCAAGAAACTAGAAACACCAATCAGAAAAGATATATGCACCCCTATGTTCATAGCAGCACAATTCACCATAGCTAAGATTTGGAAACAGCCTAAGTGCCCATCAGCAGATGAGTCGAATAAAAAACTGTGGTATATCTACACAATGGAATACTATGCTGTGGTAAAAAAAAAGAAGGAGTTCTTACCATTTGCAACAACATGGATGGACCTGGAGAGCATTATGCTAAGTGAAATAAGCCAGGCAGAGAAAGATAAATATCACATGATCTCAGTCTTTTATGGAATATAATGAACAACATAAACTGATGAACAAAAACAGATCCATTGATCAGATCATCAAACCTCTGAGGGAAGGTAGGGGAGGGTGGAGGTAAGGGGGAGAGATCAACCAAAGGACTTGTATGCATGCATATAAGCCTAACCAATGGACACAGACAACAGGGAGGTGAGGGCATGAGTGAGGGTGCTTGGGGGATTAGTGGGGGGGGTAAAGACACATATGTAATACCTTAATCAATAAAGAAATTTTAAAAAATAAAAAATAACAACCAATTATAGTAAAAGCTAACATCTATTAAGTACTTATTATATCACAGGTTCAACCCTAAATGTCTTTGGTGGATTAGCTTATTTAACCATCAAAACAACCCTGTCCTGTGAGCCTGGAACAAATTGACATACCTTGATGTGGAGTTGGGGGAACGAGAAGAGATAAAACCAAAGAACTTATTATATATAATAAGAGGTGAATATGCAAATTATTCCCTCAACCAGGGGTTCCACCATGGGATGGGGCCGGCCAGCCAACCAGGTATGGCCCCTCTGCCCAGCCAGCTTCACCCCTGATTGTCCCCCCACCCCGACTGGGGGTGGGGCTGGCCAGCCAACTTCCCACATCCCCTCCCCCTGGCTGGCCTGGCCTGATCTGACCCAATTGGGGCGGGCCGGCTGGACCCTACCCATGCACTGGGCCTCTAGTATACTTACATGCATAACCCATGGACACGGGCAATAGGGTAGTGAAGACCTGAGAGGGTGCGTGGGGCCAGGGAGAAAGGGGGAAAAGGGGAGGAAATGGGAGACATCTGTAATACTATCAACAATAAAAATATATTAAAAAATAAAAATTAAAATATGCATAATTTTAAAAATCACGCTTCTTCAAGTTTTCTCCAATTGGCATGGGCAGGGTAGCAAATAAAGAGACAGGGTGGGTAAGTGGATAGAGAACAGAACAAGTGATTTATGCTGGTATGGTTGAGCTCCAGTGCCTACTTCTACTTCAACTAGAGCAACTCAACAATGCCACTTACATTAGCTTTGTATTTCAGGGTTGGCATACATTTTCATAGAAAAAGCATGAGCTTAAAACAGATGGACCATTTATTTTAATATAAAACTATGTATGAGCTCTGGAAATCCAGATTCAGACCACTTACTTAAGCTTGATGAATGAGGCAAGTGAGGTGCTAAGGGCGTAAGGTTTAAGGTGGTACTCATTCTCAAGGGTCATGCATTTGCTATACCCTAGTCTAAGCTCCAGTGACCAAACCTTTCTCCAACATCTTGCTTATTCTTTCCACTAGACTCTATTCCTTGTCAATTAAACCTAAGGAAAAACTACCGAGAATAGAAGCCTTTCCTCACGAACTCTTCTGCAGTCACCTCCAAGAAAGTGTGACTGTGTGTCAGTGTCTGTCTCTCTCTCCTCCTAACTCCAATGGAGCTTTGATTTACACATTTCAAACTTCACTCTTTTTGGTAGTAATATAGTAGCTCTTCCTGGCTGCCACTCATAGCTTATAATATATCTTAGCTCACCTGCTTGATGAAAGTTCTCTACAGGATAGGAGTCTATGTAAGTCAAATTCATATGGCCCTTGACATCTAATGTGGCAATTTCACAGTAGTTTTTCCATTAAGCAGTGAGTATTTAAGGAATTTTCTTCCTGTTTATAGGGAAAAGTGTTCTTCCTGTTTATAGTGAAAAGTGTCAATTAGGTTTAATTGCCTTTTTGTTTTTTAGAGTGATAGGTAGCTACTTTAGAATATGGATTGAATATATTTTAAACTTTCCATTAAATCAATGCATTTTTCCTTGACATGTAAGCTTTTATTCCATTTTTACCATTATTTACACAGAGATGCCTTAGGAAGCCACAGTTCTCTTTCTACTTTAGTGGAGCTCTAAGTGGGTTTGCCTTTACCATCATGTATCTGGCTCACTGTCTCCTGACCTGTCCTCCTACTGCTGTCCCCACGGCCTGTTCTAATTGTCTAGCCTCACACAGCCATGGACCCTTGGTTTTGTCTTGCTGGCAAAGGTCACTCATAACCTGATATGTGTTTGCTGTCTCACTTGAGTAAGAATGACAGTTCTGTCTTCTTTCCCAACCCAAGCTATGTGCTGCCTTGTAAATTAAAAACAGGCATCCCAGTGCTCAGTCCTGGGACTCGGCGCTAGGCAGCAACTGCTGCTTAAGGTAATTAATGGGTCCTTAGGGCCTACACCTGTTTCTGTGCTGCTTACTTCACTTCAAGGCAGGCCTTTCTTTACCATCTGAACGTAAGTGATGGAGATGGAAGCAGGAAGCTCGGTAGGAGAAAGCTGCTTCCACATGAGGGGTGTCTCTGCTCCAGGAAGCACTGCTGCTTCTCACTCTTCAGAGATGTATGCTGTTTCTCAGTCATCCTGGCTATCTACCCACCAGAGGGATTCAAAACGTAAATGATAAGATCATAGTATGCCTCTTATGGGTCCCTCCATGTGTGTTTCTTTGTTTGCCTTAGATCCCTTGCGCTCTCTCTCTCAGTAGTGAATTTAGCTGCCAAGTTTAAAATGGACACATTCACACCATCTGAGTAGTTGTATTTTGTTTGTGTGTGTGTGTGTGTGTGTGTTGTGTGTGTGTGTGTGTTTCTTTTAAGTTCAGCAACCAGATTTTTTTAAAAGGCAAAACAAAAAGCAAGCAAAAAAAAAAAAAAGAAGAAGAAAAAACAAACCATGGCTACTTATCTTATGATGGAATAA